>BMAU01014919.1:600000-845791 GCA_019973935.1 Trichonephila clavipes
AGTAGGTAACACACACACAGAGAAAGATATATACTTTAAAAGAATTTTATTAAAGCTCTTTTTCAAGTTAACATTCTTTATTTTTATACGCGTTATGTTGTGAAAATAACGTATTCGTAAAGTTGTTCCTTCATTTTGTAGTAATCCTCACTTGCCAAGAGGACGCGTTTCTCATTTCGGAATGAGTAACTGAGTGTATATCAACGTAGCACTATAAAGCTACACGAAAGCTATTGGCTTGATTGATTGAATATTAAAGTCGCACTGTTCAGCTACACGAGGGCTTTTGGCGACGGACCACGTAATTTTGAACCATGGTCAAGTGACGTGGACGACACCTGAGCTGGCACCCCCTCTCCTAACGACCACACCACACCAACGGGAGGACGTTTCAGCTCTCGACAGATTTAACGTGCATCGCTGCCCTACACGGCGGGTCTTTAGTGGTACAGGGTTCGAACCCGTGACAAAGCAAGCTACGGTCCGATACCTATACCACTCGGCTACCGCGGCCACCGAAAGCTATTGGCAACAGACCTCGTAATTTTAACCTTGATCAAGTAACGAGGACGGCACCTTAGCTGGCACCCCATCTCCTACCTTCCGCACCACATCAACGGAAAGACATTTGAGCATCGATAGATTTAACGTTCACCATCCCGCACTACACCATCACCCACCGGTCTTCAGCAGTACAAGGCTCGAACGCATGACACCCCTGCCACGAGTTCGTTACCTTGACCACTAAGCAACCGCAGCCACCTCTCATTTTGAAAACTTACAGCTCTAGGGCAACGTTAATTCAAATCAGCTGCAATTATTTCTTTTGATTTTTTATATAAATCAGTACAGTAGCGCACACAGTTTTTCAAGGGGGGGGATCTAGGGTCGAAAATCCACCAGTCTTTTATCATGTTCCTTTTGATTGACGATTTTTGGGAACAAAAGACAGTAAAAAACTAATTATTGAATAAACAATTAGTATTAATAAAATTAATCATTAAAAACAAATATTTAATTAAATTTTACATATTATATACTTAAAATTATAATCAATAGGGAAAAAAACCAAGGACGTGGTGGTGGGGGGGTTCGGACCCCTAGGACACCCCCCTTGTATGCGCCACTGAATTAGTATTATCCTATTTTAAGTCCGCACTAGATTTAACGAAGTATTAATCACATGGGCATTATTTTTGATGCAGGCGGAGTCCAAAGGCGAAGTTCACTCCTAAGCCACTCGCTATATTCTTTGCATCCCAACGTATTAAGGACTTTGAGCCTAATTATTTAAAGGTGCATCGGCCAACTACATGACTATCTTCAAATGTATGCGACTCAAACGTATTACCTATGAGTTAAAAGTACCTAATTATAACCACTAAATGGTTATCGCAACGAAAGATTAAACTAGTATTGTCTAAAATGTTCATTACACCGGAAGTTCCAATGTATTCTAACATCAATAAATTTATATCAACTTTATAAACACTTAAGTCTTATCGATAAAGAATATACAAACATTAAAAATAACACTGGACCTATCGATATATTATCGTACATTCAAGAATTTTACACTACAGAAGCATTAACCCGCAGCAGTAACATTGATCATAAAAGCCCATTAAAACCCGTCATTAACGAAGCGGTTTAAAAAGCTTCGAGCGCAACGCCCTGTTTGAGAAATTTGGGATTATGAGAACGCAAACAGTAGCGAAATTTCGAAATTGACGAAGATTACCGCTGACACAATGAGTGCCACCGCCCAGACAGGGCCCCGTGTCCCTGTCTGTAATGAATTTTCGCTGCAGCTCAAAGTGCGACATTCGTTCAGTTTAATGGAACACTGTGTACACCAACGCGAAACACAGAAGAGATCACTTTCTATATTTGTTCAAGGGGCGTCAGCGTCTGGTAAGATGGAAGGATATGCTTTCACACATTTTTTCTTCCCACTTCCGCATTGCTACTTAGTTCCTTCGCGATAGAGAACTTGGAAATAGGACGAAAATGAATCGTAAAAAAGGGGGATAAAAGCTACTTTTTTCAGGTAATTACGAATGTTATACCGTACTGTTTATATAATAAAGAAAAAAAGTTTCGTCTTTACATAAAACTATGTTTGATTAAACAAGATATAAAATAGGAAAATTCAGATGGAAAAAGGTCCTAACGCATCCCGATATCTTAGAATAGTGGATTTTGGAAAAAAACTGACAAACACTTTTTACATATTAATTTTGTAGGCCATTTTATTAAGTTTACAAACTTACAATTATTATTATCCATTTACATTCACAAAAGTTACAACTGTTTTAGTAAGAGCGAATGCCACTTTCAGTATAGTGTTAGCGACTTTAAAACACATTTCATTATTATTACATACGAGATTAACTGAATGAATTGATAGTATTAACTGAATGTTTTGTGTAATATTAGAATAGTAACTTGACTTAATTTGAAAAAAAAAATCACATCATTATTAAGAAATTATACATGACATAAAACAGGTATTTCTCAACTGTTTCATGTTATGACTAAGTTTGAATTTTTCTTTCTTTTTATTTGTAAAACTTAAAACATCTTATCTTTTGGGTCATTTCAAAAATACACACAACAAATATGTATACAGACATAGATATCTATGTATACAGACATAGATAGTATAATGTTTATACAATATAATAATGCAATGATCAAATAACGTTTACAATATCAGTTGCCATTTTCTTGAAAATTATGGTGTTCCTTTTGAATTCATTTTTCGTTACTCATTGTTGAAATTTGATTGTGCTGTCATTCGCAAACAATTAGGTATAAAATGCCCTTTATATTAACCGTCCCGAATATTTTTTTTTAAACTTTAAAAAACATCTCTGACTGCCTCTTGCCTTTTGGGCACTCCAAACACAAAAGGAGAAGAAATGAAAGTCGCACACACAGCGAATCATGTATCATCCATAGTAAAGAATATGCATAATGCAATTCGGAATTTATTAAAAAAGTAATTTTTTATAGTAAAATCAAATGTAACTGTTTGATAAAATGTAAATCTATTTTAATCTAAAGGTCATTTTTACTATCAAAAAGGATTTATTTTAAAACAAGAACAGGTAACAGGCAAATGCCATTGTAGATTTATATATATATATATATATATATATATATATATATATATATATATATATATGTGGCATGCAGCCAAAACCAAGCAGTCTTCGCGCGCACGCGCAGCAAATCAAAACCAGAACAAAAACTCTTGGACATGAGAGCAGAGTTAGAGAGAGAAAGGAGAACGCGAGAGGTGCGCGAGCAGGCGTTACCTTCTGAATATCATCGTCAAACTTATCTGTAAAAACTTAACTACCTTTTTAATTAATTTTTGTTTAATGTTAAATAAACCATAAGAGAAGCATATTGGACCCCTTGTTGTCTCCCACAAATTATGGGGGCTCGGCCGGGATCGATAAAATTTCGATTTTGAACCAAAGTCTGGACAATGAACAACAGCGTCCGTGAAGGAGACGCTCCGCCATTTTTCGAAAACTTCGTTCAACCTGTGTAGAGGTTTGAACTCAGCATGAAAATTCCGCCTGTGTAGAGGCGATTGAAAAAAAAAAAAAAATTTCGATTTTGATCAAAATTTGGAACGTGAAAAAAAAAAAAGCCGTCCGTGTAGGAGACGCGCCGCCATTTTTCGGAAACTTCGTTCAACCTGTGTAGAGGTTGAATTTTTCAACTTCATTCCGCCTGTGTAGAGGTTGGAACCCATCGTCGAAAATTCCGCCTGTGTAGAGGCCGGAACTACAATTTCAACTATATAACCTGCGAAGAGGTGAAATCAGTGGAATCAACGTTTTTATTGGATACATCGTACGTGCGAGCAACAAGGGAGCCAAAAAAAAAAAAAAAAAAGGTAGGACCTTTCCAAATTTTTATAAAATGTATAAAAACGCTCTTAAAGAGGATCTCATAAGAGTTGTTGAGGAGCTAGACGGTACTGTAGAAAGTACTGACACTATAGTTAAACTAAAGACTAAAATTGAGAACAGTAGTACATTTGAAAGTGATCCAGATTTCGTTAAAACTTTAATTCAAAACTGTATAGATGAGAGAGTATCGCGAAACAAAAGAGAAGTAACTTCAGGAAAACAGAAAATTGAGCTCGCGAAACTTCAGTTAGCAAAATTAGAAAAAGAAATCGAACTACAATTGGCTAAAAATAAAGCATTAAGTTTAAATCCTGCAGCTAAAGTCGAAGAAAAACAGTTCGAAACTAACATAGAAAATATGATAAAAAGTATAAAAACTTTATCTCTTCCTGTTCCCACCAGATCTGAAAATTTTAATCTGTTCTTCCAATCATTAGAACGCGCATTTTTAACCAAGAAAATAAATGACGAATATAAATCTGAAATTTTAATAAATCTTCTGGGCGAAAGAGCTCATAACGTCTTACTGTATATTAAAGAAGAGGAATTAAATGACTATGAAAAACTAAAATCTATAGTACTCAGAGAATTCCAATTAACCCCTCGCGAGTGTTTAAACTCATTTAAAAATGCTGTAAAATCATCAGGCGAGACATACATCCAATTTGCTGCAAGATTGACGGCAAACTTCCAATATTATTGTTCGTTAAGAAAAGTTAATTCCTTTGAATCTCTATGTGATCTTATAATTTCTGATAAATTATTTGAAACTTAAATAAGGAAACTGCAACTCATATTGGCATTCGAGAAGCAGAAGATTGGTTTAGGCCTATTGATTTAGCTAAAGAGTGTGATATTTATATTTCATCCAGAAGCGGATCACATAAAGAAATTCCTATTACTTATGGATATACCCAAGACCCCTTTAAAAATAGATCACAAAACTTTAAACCAAAGATTAAAGAGAACTATCCCCAATATCTTGAAAGAGAAAATAAAAATTGCTTTATATGCGGTGATTCATCTCATTGCGCAAGAAACTGTGAGAAGCGTTTTAAACCTAAAGAATCTAATGATCACATCCATAATAAAATAAACGTGAATACTTTGAAAATCGAGAGCGAAAAACAAAATAGCGATGAATGCGCAAATCTTCAATACGTAAACATTTTTGTGGAAAATCAGCCCGTAACAGCTTTGATTGATTCAGGTTGCCAGATCCCAGTTTTAAATTCCTCACTAATTAGAGTGCAAACACCTTCCGAAGAAATCATAACATTAAGTTCATGTTTTGGCGAACAGCGAATGGTAGAAGTTAAACCGATAAATCTTTCTCTTAATCAACACTCTACCAGCTTAAGTGTTCGAACAGCGATATCACCGACCTTGACCGAAGAAATTATTATACATCCCAGTGTATATTCTGAAATAAAAAAACTAGGCCACGCAAAGAGCGATGTTTTATTGAATGAAAGTGAATCCTCTTTAGGTGCTCATGCTTATGCTTATTCTAGTGCTATTTCTTTTCCAAATGTTTCTGTTTCAAATGTGATAGAAAACTCTAGTTATGATTTGCCATATGTTAAGAACTTTAATACTAGAAATGATTCGAGTTCTCTAATTAAGGATTATAAATGTAATAAAATTCAGAGTACTAAGTTAAAATTGAGTATTGTAAGAGAAAAATGTTCTGATATAGTATTGTGTAAGAAAGCCAATGGTGCCATGAAAACGAGTTCCGTGGAATTCATCTCCCGCTCACCTACCCCTTCACCTATGGAACGTAATTATCGACGATTTGTGTTGCTCCGAAGGATCTTTGAGCCTTGGCAGTGGAAACGAAGGAAAAAGAGAAATCGTTTTGAACAGACGTCCAGAACTCTACAGAGGAAAATATCGATGCGTTCAACCAAAGATCAACTTGTTGAAAAAGATGTTCTTATGCCGGTGAAACACAATGTTTTCCTGTGGAACCTTCCGGATGTCGAAAGAGATGCCTCCACATGATGGAGAAACTGTCTAGTTCAACAAAATTTTGATATGTTAAATCTTTGTATATTTGTCGTTTAGTCCTTGTCTGTTCCGTTTTTTTTTTTTTTTTTGTATGTTTCAGATTCTCCTCTGGTCTCCATGGAAGTACCGCTGCGGACAGCGTACGGTCAGAATGGCCGTTGTGGCATGCAGCCAAAACCAAGCAGTCTTCGCGCGCACGCGCAGCAAATCAAAACCAGAACAAAAACTCTTGGACATGAGAGCAGAGTTAGAGAGAGAAAGGAGAACGCGAGAGGTGCGCGAGCAGGCGTTACCTTCTGAATATCATCGTCAAACTTATCTGTAAAAACTTAACTACCTTTTTAATTAATTTTTGTTTAATGTTAAATAAACCATAAGAGAAGCATATTGGACCCCTTGTTGTCTCCCACATATATATATATATATATATATATAAATAAATTTCCCCTCTAATAAATATTAAAATGAAGTAACTTTAAAAACCTAATATTCAAAAAATTTTTAAAAAGAGTCGGCGGGCCGCAATTTACGTACTGGCGGGCCGCGTGTTGGACACACCCCCCTGCTTTGCACCTTTGCATTCAAGTATTCTTTAAAAATGTAAAATTTATAAAAGATACATTTTCCCATTTTAATATGATTTATTTTAAAACTTGTTTATCTCTCATTTTTATTAATTATTAATAATTATATGTCGATCTGAAGTATAAAAAACATACTCTCATGCTTAGCATATTAAGTGCAAAATTAGTTTAGTATGCTAAGCATGAAACAAATTAACATCAAAATTCAGCATCAAATAGGGCGCAAACTCTTTTTCTTTTTATAAATTGAATCGTACAGCGAGCACTTTCCTTTTCATTAAAACTTAGTAATTAATATCCGGAAAGCAATTACTTTTAAGTACATAATGTATTTTGTTAAATATTATTAAAGGTTAATTTATTTTTAAACCATGAATGCATATTATTTTTAATATGTAATATAGTTTGTTCCACAATTAATGATCTGTGTATTTAGTTTTAATAACAAGCGTAAACAGTTACTTTATAATTTATTTACAACAACAGTCTTTAGCATTCCTAAATTCATAGTTTTACGTTAAAAAAAATTTTCACCGCGAAAAATGATTTATATTTATTATGGATAATAATACTGTATAACTCATTTTAATGTAATATTTTTAGTGTGTGTGTGAATTGGAGAAGCTCTAAAAATTCTTGTTCCTAAAAGTTTAAACTTAAAAGAAGAAGGGATCGGGGCGGACATAGGTGCTTATTTCAATATGTTAATGAAATATAAAAATAAAAAAAAAAGTTTAAAAATGTAAAATGTATTTAGTACCATTTCTCACAAGAAATAATGGAGATAGAACTAAAAAAAACATGATAAATTAATTATAATTTTCTTAAGGTATCCCGACTACGTTTGGAGCCATGATTTTGCAAAAGCATATAAATGGATAATATTTATGATATTTAGTGTCACTTAGATTATAAAATGTATATAAAATTGTTTTAAGAATAGTATTACAGTAAAAAATTATTTAAGTACAATATTTTGACAAAAAATGAACATAGAACGACCCATTTTCAAAACGTTCCACTTTTGTGAATAAGCTTGTATTACATATTTTGCCTGTATATAGCTCAGACCTCTGCACAGAGGCTCAACTAGAATTTTTGAAATATATAACTTAGAAGTGGGTTTATCCCTGTTTTACGACAACAGAGGGGAGAAATTTTAAGAAAAAAACGCCGGTAATTATTTCAATTTTATGTTAACTCTGAAAATGTGAATTTTTCAAAAAAAAAAAATATATAATTCAGACTCTCTAAAGAAGTCTTTACTTTATATAAGCAAAATATTATTGCTATAGAAGCAATTTTTATAAAAGAAGAACATTTTGAAAAAAGGTTATTCTAAATTAATTTTCAGACAAAATATTATATTTAAGTAATTTTTTTGTCAAAATGTCCTTAAAACCATTTTATACATGTATTCTAATCTTAAGTGACACTAAATATCATGAAAATTTTGAATTTATATGCTTTTTTAAAATCACGGTTCCGAACGTAGTCGGATACCTTAAATTGAATCAGTCTTTCAGAATGACATTTATTTTTTAAAATACTCTATAACAGGACATCGGCAACCTATGACACGCGGGGCATATCTCAAAATGGCACTATTTACTACTTTACAAGTGATTGAGTGAATAATAATGTCGCACTATCCAGCTATACCAGGGTTTTTGACGACGGACCTCGTAATTTTGAACCATGGTCAAGTAAAGAGGACGACACCTGAATTGGCCCCCTCCCCCTCTCCAAACTGCCACACCATTCCAAAAAGAGGACGTTTGAGTCTCGACATATTTAACGTGCATCAATCCTCTCTGCACAGCGGGTTTTCAGAGGTACTAGGTTCGAACTCACGACATGCCAGTCACGAGTCCGTTACTTTGACCACTAAGTTACTGCGGCCACTCACCACTTTGCAAAGTTATAAGATAAAGTCAAATAGCTTAGTCCCCTTTACTCTACACCTAGCGAATTTTTATTTAAAAAGGCTATATATATATTTCTTGTTATCATAAAACGATTCTGCTGAATTTCCGCTTGTGTGTAATTAGTGTGTTTTATGTAAAGAAAAACAATCCTCTGTTTAAAGGTGACTTATTCTCAGCGTCAAATATTCAAATCCAAATTATTGTATCATACCGTAAAAAGAAACATCACTATTGCTACATGGTGAAAAAAAAAAAAAACTTATCTCCCGCGTTAGAATCTATTACTAATTCTCAACCCCTTTCCCTTGTCCTTTCTCCTCTGACGGCTTTGGAGCCGACGGTTAGAAAAAAGAAACAAATGTGTTTTAGGAATGCTATTATTTTATGTTGTTTATTTCTAATTTTAGTCAATATTCTTAAGAGATATATAAGCACAAATGTACGAGAATTTTAAATTTTCTATTTATGTTGAAGAAATTGTCATATTTTACGTTTGTAAATATCTTTAAATGATGTATAAGTAATAAACAATGTATGAAACTCTAAATCTGTACCTCCTTGACCTCTATTCCCGAACACTGCATGCATTGCCGCGTGAAACGAATTGTTTCAAATATTTCCTACTGCTAAAGCATCCTGAATCATATTGGTAGATTTGTTTGGCACGCCACAAAGGTCGCCTACCCTGCTCTATAACATTTTACGGTGCGATTTTTGTGTGTCTACTTGGTTTTGAGTCTTTTTATTCAAAATTTAATTATAAATATTTTTGAAACATATTTTGTATTGATAGGTAATTAAAATATAGTAAATCTGGAAGGGAGAGTATGTCCTTTAAGATATGAAAATACCTCGTCTTTTCAGAATATTTTAATGAAGTTGACGGTAAATCATATTTTCCCAATGGCAACATAATTTCAAAACGTCGTTTTTTTCTCCTCCTCTTTCTTTTACGAGGAGTATTTTAAGAGTTAAGCTGATTATAGGGAATAAAGTAAATATTTGACGCAGACTTTCGAAGAAAACTATTTCTCGTCACAACGTGCACTTTGTGGAAGCGTGAGAAAAGGGAAAAAAATTGATAGCATTCAGGATTATGTTCCGAAAATGAAGTATTCTCTTTTTCAGACACAATACTTTTCCTTAACAAATATGTTAGCCCACGAAGTTTCCCCGAACAACTCTCGAGATAAAAAAAATTGAAAAAGGAGAGAGAGAGAGAGAGATTAAATTCTGATTAAAAAATAAATAAAAAATAACGACAGTATGATCAACCCGAAATACAAAATGGTAAAAGAAAAGGGGGAAGGGGAAGCTTTTTCTTCTAAAACCTTCGGAGAAAACGGAAGAGAAGAAAACCAACAAAATCCCGAATATAATGATAAAGTAAAAAACACTTTTTCTCGGGCGCTATCAAACATTAATTAAAAATGGATCAAAGCCTCAAACGCTGCTGCAGTTGCGAAAAGCGTGATTAAACATAGTTACGGTGGCCGAAAGATTAAAAAACGAGAAATTTCTAAAAAGAATAGCTGAAGGTTATTTCTGGAGATTCGCACACACGGGGACGGGGGGGGAGGATGCCTGACTCGATGCTTCAGTAATTATAATTTTTTTTAGAAAAAAAAGTAATGTTAATAAATAAAAAAAGAAAAATTCTGTTGAATATAATAATACAAAATAAATGAACAAAGGTGTACTTTGAGTGTCAATACACAAGGATGAAGAATTCCCATGATAGAAAAAGAAATTTGTTTAACAGTGAGTGATATTTACATTAACGTCGCCCTAAAAAGCAAAAAGAGGACTGTAGGCAAAGGACCTCGTAATTTTGACCCATGGTGAAGTGAAGAGATCGACACCTCAAGCTTCCCCCCTCTTAAGTACCACACTATTAGATTGGCACTGAGTCTTGACAGATTTAATGTACATTGGTCCCTCTACTTAGCGGGTCTTCCCTGGCAATAGGGCTCGAAAAATAGCAAAGCAATGAAAACGAGCAAAATAATTCATATAGTGTGATAATCTAAATTACAACGATCTAGAACAAGTTGGTTTTTTGAAGAAAAATGATAAAATTTCATTAAGAAATTAAAGAAATATTTCTTTAAAAAATAATAATAATTATTCGCTAAGTTTTTCACAATTCAAAATGCCATAACACAACTACTGTGTACTTCTAATCAAACTTCGAAGAGATGCACTTTCCTTTCTCAGTGTAAAGTTCTTTTTGAAATTTATCCTGTCTCCACACACTTTTTTCGATGCACGAGGGGATATAATCCTGTATTAAGAATTACTAAGTAATGCCGTTGTCCCTTCGATGCTTATTTGGCGATCTTGGCGATTAGCGATAAACAGACCTTACGGGACTTAAGAACTAATATAAGATCCGCGATAAAGACTAATCTCCAAAGAGATGGGATACAAGACGATACATCGAATTATTGACGATTTGTGAATGCTTATCATGGTGGTTCATATGATTTGACAAATAATAAAATTCAAAAATAAAAATAAATAAATGAAAAATAGTGAATAGTGAATTTGTGTAGAAAAGTGCTCCCGAAATTAATATCATGCTGATTTCATTATGATATGGGGGATAGTAAGGTATTTTATTATAATATTAATTTGATTTTCATTCCATGTTTCATTTAGAATTGCTTTATATATATATATTATAAGTATTATTAGTAATTTTATAAAATATTTATAATTTCACCTCTTGTAGGAGGGTAAGGAACTTATACAAAAGGATAAGCAGCTTATATAAAATATGCTTTCTTTGAAAATATCTAACTTTCAGACCTGTTCTATGATTTTTGTAAGGATCTTTCTTTTGCTTAGTAAAAACATAGTTTGGAAAGTTTCTCCCTAAAAAATAAATTTAATCTTTTTTTTTTGTTACTATAAGTATTTTACATTCATACACAACGGAATCTAATGTTAATTTCACTCATAAACATTACATTTATTAAATATTTAATGTGATATTTAATTAAAAACTTGTTTTAGAGCAACGCTTACCGAAACAAAAAAAAAAGACAAACAGAAGGAAGCTATATATAAAAAAAGCCCTTCACGGCTAAAAAAATAATTTATTGTCCAATTGTAATTTTTTTTATATAGAGAAAAAAACCAAGCCATAAAAGTTTGTGAAGAAAACAAATTAGAACTCGAGACTGCAAATGCAAACAAGGAAAACGCCCAAAAGTCTTCAGAAAACGGGTTATGCAGTAAATAACTATTTAGAGCAGGTACTCCACTTAGAAAGCAACAAGTGAGGGAAACAACTGGTCTCTTTCCTCAAAAGTTTTATTAGAGCCCATTTACTTCTTGCTCCCTCTGTAATTTAGTGCCGTTGTCGACGTTCTAGCCAACTTCCTTAAAGAAATAATAGCTCGACTGAAAGGAAAATTGCTCTTTAGGATTTTAAAAGGAAAAGTAATAATAATGTAGTAATTATTTGGGCTCATCCACAAATTCATTGTTACACGAATATTTTTATTCTAATTTATTCACTGTAATATCAAAAGTGTTTAAGTTATATAAAAAATGCTTTTCTCCTGAAGTATGTTAATAAGAAAAATGTATGGTACGAAAGAATATTTGTAATATGATTTGACGCCGACAAAAGGACGATCGTAAAACTGTTTAAAAAATTTATTCAAATTCGATGAACTTTTTATTTTTTCAATGGGCCAGATTCATAACGGTCACATGATAAAAGTAATCACGTGTTCTCAATTGAATTCAAAACTTACATTAGTCTTGTATGTGTTGTTCTGTTTGAAAAATTTAGAAAAATTTACACATTTTTTAATTGGGTTAAGATGATTAAGTATTAAAGAAAAAATACATCAAAAAGTTTTAAGATTTAAAACAAAAATTCTTGTATTATTCGTATATTTTTAAATCAAATGTAGTGTGTTTATGTGCGTTATTATTACGTAAATTTTAAAGGAAAGTTTCTGCAAAAAGCAAAAGAGTTGACTACAGCACAGCTTGAACTGATTGGCTAAAAACACATGATTGAATTTATCATGTGACTATGACGTCAAATAAATTTGGCCCATTTCCATTCTCTTAAGAAAAATTCTAATTCTCATAGTAGATTAACAAATTAATTAAAAATATTTAATCTTTTACACTTGATTTTTCTTTCTATTTTTAAGAGTATTAAAAGAAAAGAGTAAAACTATTTAAAAGGAAAAAAATAAGGCGTATTGGTTAGAAAGAAATCGGTAACAGGTTGGTAATTTGTTGGAGGGGCTTGAACCATAAAAAAAAATGCTAAGTTTTAAATAATTCTTTCCATTTCAATTTAGACTGGTTTTTCTTTTTGATCACAAAACCAAATACTTCATGCCTATTAAATAATCCAATAAACTTATAACAGCATTTCCATACAATTTCAATACATATCTTATTAAAGTAAAGAGTTTAATTAATTAAAATCTACTTGAAAAATTACTCCACTAAATTAAATTAAAGCTACTTGCATAATAAATTCCCTTAAATTATTCAAACATTCATAAAATAGTTCTTAAAGGATACGGCAGTTTAAAAGCGATGATTAAATTGTTCTCGGTTCTATATTTAATTGTAATGTGGATTTAAAACTTTTCAGGCAAAAGAATCCAATGCTGGCAATAAAAGAAGAAATCCCATTTAAAAAAAAACATGTTTCGCACATTTAAATTTGAAATAATGGGAAAAGTAACAAACACAGTTACTGAATCTATAATTTCTGAGTCTTGCGAATAGATGAAACAATCATGAAGTATATTTACGAAACTATGAGATATGGTTTTATATTGAAAATATCATCGTGCTCAAATCATTTCAGTGATGAATGAAGACACTACAAATGGTTAATAAGATTTTAAATATCAGTTTGAGAGATATATATTTAGAAATCGTTAATATAATAACAACAAACATAGCCATGGGTAGCCTAGTGGTTAGAGCACCGGACTCCGGACCAGAAGGCCTGGATTCGATGCCCGTACCACCAAATACCCTCTGAGTACACACCGAGTACGTGCTGGTTAAATCAGTGGGTCCGAAAGTCTTGTGGGCAGAATCACGAGTGCAGGGAACTGGAGAAAATTTCCCTCCACTTCAGTTCCCTGCCTAAATTGTGGAGATAATGGTGGCGAAATCTATCGTAATGTTCTATCGTCCCTTCGGGAATTTTACAGAGGTAAATCGTACTGTCACCTGTATGGTTCTCAAGGCTAAAGGCCAACGACCGGCGTTCATCCAGCTCATTGCCATGATGAATTTCGTGGACCTCGATCTGATCATGTCAGACAAGTGGCATGAGCAACAACACACAAAACATTTCTAAAAAATTTCCAAAAGTGAGATTTTTTAAAAATTATTATTGAAAATATAGTTAAAATTAAAAGTAGTATTCTTTTATTATCAACTTCGTTTTAAAAGTATTCAGAATGCTATTGGCAAAAATTCTCGTAGATTTAAAAGTTCAAAAAATGATAATGTGTGTGCGGATCCTGAGGAGCAAACAAACATCTATACATCACAACCACACGATGATTTCAATAGTCAATTCTATGTACAAGCAGAAATCCTAAAAAAAATTATTCTATAAAATGGTTCTTTGATGGAATAAAAAGTAAGAACCCACGATCGAATTGTGCACCCCAGGTCATGAAGGTCCATCTATTTGTCTTAACCACTGGACTAACGATATCTCTACTGTCAATGTAAGTAAATTCATGTACAAATATTTACCATAGAATTTTGAATGACTTTTTTTTATATTAAAACGTGGGTTCGATACCTAGAACCATTAAGAATTCTACGTGTAAAAAGGCCTTAGTGACATACATAACGTCAAGTACTAAATCTGCCATATCAAGCATAATATTATGTAGTCATCTTTGATGATAATGTGTGATGTCCCCCCTCCCCCTTGGGAGAACATCTCTCGGAGCTAGCGGCGTAGGATTAACGAAAGAACTAGAATCAAACATTATTTTAATGACTTTATTAAGATATTCAACTTAAACCTTTAACAAATTAAACTATAATAATTAATGTGAGAGAATCTACGATGGCAAAATACGCAACACACAATGTATATATTTAGATAATAAGACTTAATCTAATTCAGATCACTATCAATAACTGAACCGCCTAATCACTGATTCTAATACTAAATAGTCAATCCTACCTTATTACAGCTTGGGAAATCAACGAGTATTCAATTATGCTCAATCTTGTCTTTACTTGTATGCACTGGTGTGCAACTTGAATTAAATATATTCGATCACTTATAACTCTTAATCACAGTCACGTAAAGCTCATTCAGAATTGAACCACGATTCCTCTTTTGACATCAATTACCTGCCAATTTCCATCCACTAACACAAATTGCCCTACATTGCCATCACGTTTACTCTAAGTTTCGATACTTAAAAGCTTGTTCATTTGCATCTTTCATTCACACCAGTTCTTGGATTTGGTTGGAAAGGAGTTGCCATTAATTCTGGCCCAATGAACCCAAAGGACATGTTAAAGAAAAGACGCGTGAGCCCGTCACAAATGTAACGGATTCTATTCGGGCTTCCACTAATCCTCTCGGGTAAAATACACTCCTTTTAACTGCGATTTTAGTTGTGAAAACCGCTTTCCGTAGAGAGGACTCTATTTTATGTAAATGCAAGCTTCTATTTAAGTGTTAGTCGTGGAATAGACGGTGATGGTTGAAAATTGATTCTAAGAAGAATGTATAGTGTGAACGACCGGTGGTCGCTCTTAGTATTATTATTATTAATCCCAGATGGAAAGATTAAGAGAAAGAGAAGCCGTCCACCTTACGGCGGAAGCTTAAGCAAGTGTTGCAGCAAGAACGTTAGGGAGAATAGACAAGTGCTCATATTTATATTATAAGATTAATAAGGTTGACTGCTACTCAGGTTTAGTTATTAGAGTGCATTCTCAGAAATTCTCATAAAGTCTAATAAGTGTTAAAAGAAATAAAAGTTTTTTTGTTGAGAAATGTCTGATTCTAACTCGAACCCTCTCACACTCGCGATCGAAGGATTGCGGCAATAATAAAATGAAAATTTCGCACTTTTCAACACTTCATTATCGTTCCTTAGAGCTGTCACAATGGGCTACTATCATTTTTTTCCGTCGCCTTTATGGCTATGGTAATATTTTTTAGTATTAGATTTGTATACGGAGAAAAAATGTTTACAAATACTCAATTTAAGGGGACACAGTACGATTCGATTGACCAAAATCGGTCAAAAAATCAAACTTATTTTTTTAGCCTAAATTATGCCTTATAAACTTTTCTATAACCTCACAAAATTTAAAAGTGTCTAAACTTAAAAAACGCACAAATTATGATAGTTTTCACGTTCGGTTTTATTCACATCTCTATGGCAAATCAAAAGTTTAAACTGACTTATCTCAGAATGATAAAGTAACTAGTTTGCTTTCATTTAAAATGCTAAGGCTTTTTTTCTATTGCGCCTAATGCTTTGAATTTTTTTACCTATTGCTAACAGTCAGTAGCGCACACAGGAATTTCCCAAGGGGGGTTGAAAGTTCACCATTCTTGTATCATGCTCCTTTTGATTTTGTCGATTTTCGGGAACAAAACACAGTAAAAGACTAATTTTTGAATAAATAATTAGCATTAATTAATAAAACTAATCATTAATAACAAGAAATTAATTAAATTTTACGTACTATATACTTAGAATTATAATCAATCGGAAAAAAATCAAGGGCTTTGGGGAGGGTCCGGAACCCCAGGACCCCCCCTTGTGTGCGCCACTGCTAATAGTACATGTAACAAAAGTTGGTATGCATTTTTGAATCAAAGCAATATTTATCTTTTTAAAAATAATTGGACTCAGAATTTATACATTTTTTAAGGAATTTTCAATAAACATTCATAAAAAGAAGTATTGTATAAATACCAATTACGTTAACGCAAAATTCATACCAACTTTTACTATGCATAGTGTGACGTACTTGTAAATCAAATTTCATGCCTGTAAGACAATTTTTGTAGAAGTAGCATTTTAAAATCACCTCACAAATTTTAAGTTTTTTCCCTAAAAATTACATGGCTAGCTTTTTATGAAATTTTGAGCACAAAATCTGCTTAACAAAGTATACATACATAGGAGGCAACCAAAAAAGTTTTCAAAATCCGTAAATTAAAAATTTTTGCTTAATTCGTACCATGTCTCCTTGAAAAAGTAAAATTTTCAATGCGAGCAAAATGATTCGTTAATTGTTTTTATGTTTAATGAAAATTTAAAAGAATCAGAAAAATAAGCATTTAACCACATATCGAAAATTATCTATACATCAAAAATTTTCAAAATTGATTTAACTAAACCAAGCTGAATCCAGAGTTCTTTAAATGCTTTTTACTTTTTTCCCAAGAGTTCACGCTTAAAAATAAAATGTATTTCTGCAGAAATAAAGGAGCTCTATTTTTAAAAACAACACTATACAAAAACCCTTTAAAAAATCGCAGTATGTACTTAATTCGAAGAATAATTTTTTCCTTCCAAAACAACACATAGTACACGCGGACGCAATTACTAGCACGTATAAAAGAGAATTAAAAAAAAGTACTTTTCCGATATACAATAGATCGTGTTTCCAACAGAGGCTGCTATTAAAAACTTCAATGGGGGAATTTTATTCCTTTAAAACCGCTTGGAAAGTGAATGGGGGGAAATATTGGATCCATAAAATTAATGATGCGAGTTTATTATCGACTTCGATTTCGATAATCAGAATCGTCGGCGTAATTTCACGTTCAAGGATGGGATATTTCCCTAATAACTTCACTTTTCCTCCCTTCTTGGCCAGCCTGCCTCTGTGCAGGGTTCCTGCTTTTTTGCTAATAGCACCGGAAGTATTATATGCCTAGAAATATCGATATTCGTCATCGATTAGGAATAGTTCCCTCGAACAGCCGACGACGCTTTTCGGGGGTACAATCTACTCCCACCCTCGAACTAATGTGCACGAAAAGAAAACAAAAGGCCCCTTTTATCATAAAAACCGTTTATGTCCTCGCAAGAAAAAAAAACAAATAATTTTTTAAAAATGTTTCTCAATACTTTTAAAAGAGGAGAAAAATTTATTTGATTAAAGGAAAAAAAATAAATTTTACCACACTAATTAGTGTTTATTTTTAAGTATTAAATAAGTGTACTTGTATGTCTTTATGGTGTGCTATGAAATAAACAGCTTAAAATGAAGCAATCTTGTCATGAGTGGATTGCTTGTTTAGTAACGCCGTGCGTTGCACTAACTCGAGGGCATCGAGTTACTAGATTACTTAACGTCGCATTTTAAAGCAACGTGTAGGGTATGTGGGCGACGAATCTCGTAATTATGAACCACGGTCAAGTGAGAAAGACGAAGACATTTATGCTGGTATAACGCCCACTTCAAATAACCACACCACGGCAGCGGAATGATATCGAGTTCCTACCGATTGAATGTGCATCAGCCACTCTAGGGCTAGAACTCATGATATGCTGTCCACAAATTCGTGACCAAGACCACCAGGGCCGTTTTTAACCTTCTCGGCCCCCTAGACACTTCAAATTGTAACGGTCCCTTCACTATTTCCAGAGCTCCCCCTTCTTAAGCTCTTACCTTGCTAGTTTTGGTTTGGAAAGGAGGGAATTTAACAATTCTTTACACTATACATTATTGTACCTCTTTTCTCGCCCTCTAATTTTCTGCGTCCTAGTCACGTGCGCGAAAAAGAGCCCCTGATAACCACTAGAGGTGTTGACGGTTTCTATCGGAGCACCTGATCTTCTATGAGATCTTAATCTCCTATCATGACATTTGGGGAATAGCATTGAACTCTTTACTTGCCCTTGTTAAAATTAGAGTAGAAATAATGAGTACTGTAACCACTAGACTATTGCAGTCACTTCAAAAGCTGTTTGGTGAGTGAGTGAATATTAACGTCGAACTGTTCAGCAACACGAGGGCTTTTGGCGACGGACCACGTACTTTTGAACTATGGTCAAGTGACGTGAGCGACACATGAGCTGGCACCCCCCTCTCCTAACTACCACACCACACCAATGGGAGGACGTTTGAGCTCTCGACAGACAATGTCCTACACATCGGGCCTTTAGTGGTACTGGGCTCGAACTCATGACAAGGCAGCCACGATCCGATACCTTGACCACTCGGCTATCGTGGCCACCAAAAGCTGTTGGAGACAAGTTTTAAAATTTTAAATTATAGTCAAAGACTGTGTAAAGGAAAAAAAATTTTAATTTAAAACATACTCTTTTGTAAACGACTAAAATACAATCTTCGTTATCTTCCCCCGTCCTTCCATTTCAAAATGTGGCATCAATGTGTTAACATGTTACCTGAGTTTATGTTGAACGAAAATTGAATAAAAAGCGGAGGAAGATTTTTTCTTGATTCGATATGATTAAATAAAGTGGCACTTTATAACAAATCGATCGATTAATTATAAACTGAATTTTTCTTTTAAAAAAATAATTGAATATAACTTCAGAGAGAGAAAACTAAATTTTGCTCTAGAGGAACTACACATTAGATTACACGCGTTTTATATTCAGGCTTAATATTCCTTCTAACTTTGAAAAAAGGACAAGGCACAGAATTTGAAAACACTATTTCTTCCGTAAAAAGATAACTTTGTTCACTATTAAATGAAACGGGCAAATATGTGCTTCTTTCACGCAACAGAAATTTTGTCCTAGAAAATAATTTAGGCTAAAAATTATTAAAGCATCCTATTCATTTCAGAATTAATTATTAACACAAAAATAAGCAAAATGCCCCAGCTTTAAGAAAAACGTGGCAAATATAAGCCATGCGTTAAATACCTTTGAAAAATCCTATAGAAAAAAAATCCAACATAGAAGCGTGCGAAACTAGTCCTAATCATTTAGGCGTTAATGAAAGCATCGGACAAAACAGGAAATTCTGGGGCTTCTTTCTCCGGATGAGATCAGTTGCATTTAATTAATGTAGGGCTTCCACGGAAAAGATTCGGTTACCAGAACAACTGAAAAAATAAAACCCTTTTTTTTCACTCTACAAGTCCCTAAAAATATGAAATATCGTAGGGAAACCTTACACACATAAAAATATCTTCCAGAAATAATGGCGGAACGATAAAAAACATTTTTTTTTTTGTACATTTATTGAATTCTCGTTTATCAAATGGAAAGTGGAGAAGAAAAAGTATATATATATATATATATATATATATATATATATATATATATATATATATATAAATGTTCTATACTGTGATTTTTTTTAAATTACTGTAGGACATCTATATAACGAAGTCGCCAAATCCCGAAAAAAGATTCGTGAAAGGGAAAATTCGTTACATAAAGGTTCATCTTTTAATTTTCTTTATAAATCACATGGAACAAATTTTAAATTCATAAACATTATATATTGAAAAAAATTAATTATTCACACATTTTTGTAAATTAATGTATATTTATTTTATACGTTTTACCTATCAAAAAAGAAAGAAAATCTGCACAAAAAAAATTTCTTGGCGCCTTTATCCCCTTCCTGAAGATTTAAAATTCTTTTTTTTTTTTATGCTCAAGCACTTGGCTTTGACATTTTTGAGCTACAAAAAACAGAAGTTACTAGTGCGACTGATCAACATTACAAATGAACGGAGACTTGTTCAAGGACACGAGACTCAACTGAGGCTGGAAGTGGATATCGAAGATATTTCCAGTGAACTGGACAATGAGGGTTTAGCACTTTTGGGATGAAATGCCTAGAATTCTATTGCTCTCAGTGAGTTAGGTACCTACAAAAACCAGTTCAAGATTTATGACTGCCATAAAATGGGTTGAAAGAGAGAACAACTTGAAATGTCCAGAAATACTTTTTAAATAGGGGGGGGGGATTGATTCACAAGAAAAAAAGTTTGTTATATAGAAAATACACTTCACTTTTGGGAGGTTATTATACGAAGAAAATCGTGAAATGTTCGTGGTTATAGGAAAAAGTTCGCTGTATAGAAAAATTCGCAATATAGAGGTTCAACTATATATTACATGCATAAAAGTGGCCCAAATGAAAAGTGGACAAGTTGAATAAAAAGGATATATTTAATGAAAATCAAAATAAATCGCCATGGGCGTTGTAATACATGTCTCATTGTTTCAAACAGTACATATATCAATTCGTTGTAGAAAGATCGTGATTGATTCTCGAAGAAATCCTGCATAGCTTCCTTCACGCTTCCTTCACCTCATCGTTCGAATGAAAACGTAATGCTCAAAGTGTTGTAACGGAGACAAATCTGAACTATACGGAGGGTGTTCCAACACCTTTCAACATAATTTTTCTGGGGTCTGGGTTTCACGGGAGATGTTTGAGCAGGCATTGTCAGGGAAATCTGACATCGTTTGCCACTCTTCACGAAAATTTCTGTACCAATTGTTTGAACTAAGCAGTGCTCGCCATTGACTGCCCCCATTCACGGATTGTTCCGATGTGGATACATCCATGAATAACACGACTTTACTTTTGATCTATTTCCTCTACCACGAATAGGTTTCATTGTAGCACGTCTCGTATGCGGTGCACATCTCCTACCTCCCCTTACACAAATGTTCGATGGCGCTGCTATAGCTGATATTATTCTGACACCATTCCACGTGCCTACTTCTTATTTGGACAGCCTTTATAGATGCAACATTTGATTTTTGAAGTCTCTTTCTACCAATCTATTATATTCAACCATGAAGTACTTAATTTGTTTAAATTAAAGCTAGAGATCCAGATACAAAATAAAGAAGAAATAGTTATTTCTATTTAAACTACTAATAAGCTTTTCATTTGAAAGATATAATAAAAGAAAAAAGTGATCACAAAACAAACACAAGTTGCAAGTAAGAACTCGCACGACTATAATGCATTACGCGCGCGCGCCAGTGTGGTTCTCAAACTTTTATTATTGACGACCCAATTTTCAGTTAAAATTTTCATCGCGCCCTCCTCTTACAACTATATATTGATTTCAATAATAATATTCTTCGACGCTAAAGCTACAGTGCGACTTTAATTACTTACTTTAAGACACGACTTTAATTCCTTTCGACTTAAACCACACAAATTATCAAGGTAAGTATTAAATTCCGTACATAGTGTTATACACAACGAACCTCCATGGGAGACACTAGTAATTATTAAACTTGTTTTTAAATTAATATTGATAAATTAATTATTAAATAATTTTTCCGTACTGATACATTTACAGGTATCTTATATCAGTGTAAATATGTGTTTTATTTTTTATTAAATCGGAAGGTATTTTGTTTTGCTTCCTTTCAGAAAACTGATAATTATTTTAAATGTTTTATTTTCGACCTTTCGATGTGCTTGTGCCCCCCAAAGAGGGCGCGCGCCACAGATAGAAAAATTAAACGTTAAAATTAAATTTGAATGAGTGATTGTGAATTGGTGTCACACCATAAAGTCATACGAAGTCTTTTCTCAAAAGTCCTTATCGGGTTCGAGCCCAGTACCACTAAAGACCCGCCGTGTAGGTAGGGTTGCCAGATGTCCGGTTTTCGACCGGACAGTCCAGTTTTCTTCATGTTAGTCCGGTCAAGAGAATCTGGGTAAACCGGACAAAAGAATGTCCGGTTTTAAATACATTTTGCGTAATATCTGGTGCTTTGGGCAGACAACCAACACAACGAGTAGGATTGCAGGTACCTAGGTGTATATCTACATGGTTTGGACACGCGTGTGCATGTGGATAGGATTGCGCAGCCAGAGCCACCTTCGGATTCGATTCGGACTCTCGACTTTCCTCTTCCACTCTTCCCCTCCAAGCTCCGACGGGGGGAGAGGGAAGGGGCCGGTAGCGGGGAGTCGCTGTCAGTCCATAATTGTTCTTGTTGTGGGTATATTCGATTTCTATTATTTGTGTCGCTGTCGTGGTCGTGTATGTGTGTGCCAAAATGGAAGACAAGGAAGCATCTAATAGCAAGGGAAGAAAGCAAGAAGAGTTTGTCATTATAATGTTGATTGGGAATCGCGTTTTGTTTGGTTAAATAAATGCGATAAAGACAACACAAAAGGCTATTGCAAATTGTGCAAAAATTCATTCACTGTAGCTTATGACGGCTTAAAAGCAGTTACCCACCACACTGAGGCAAAGAAGCACAAAGAGTGTGAAAGTGCTGCAGCCATGTCTCACCGAATGAAGTCTTTTTTTACACCAAAAGGCAGCGCCCAAAGTGAAAAAGTTGGTATTGCCGAATTAACTGAGGTTTACCATAGTATCAAGCACCACATTTTTTATGTTGCTCAAGATTGTTCCTTGAAAGTATTAAAACAAGTGATAAACGATTCAGATATCGTAAAGCAAATGACAGGAGGACGCACTAAATGTACAGCTTTGGTAAACCAAGTTTTGTTTAAATATTCAATGGAACTTGTGCAGGAAGATTTAAAGAATAATGTTCCCTTTTCGGTAGCGACTGATGCATCAAATAAAGATAATAGAAAAATTTTTCCAGTTGCTATTTAATATTTCTCACCAAAAAGCGGCATCTGCCATAAAATATTGGATTTTTACGAAGACTCATTTGAAGATTCAGCATCTATTAAGGAACGTTTATGTGAAGTCATGGATAAATCACGACTCCCATGGAGCAGAGTAACAGCATATGGAGCGGACAACGCGTCTGTTAATTTTGGAGTCAATATTTCCGTTTTTCAAAAATTGAAGTCTGAAGAAAACAACGACATAATTGCTGCTCACTGTAATGACCACATATTTCATAACTGCGCTAAAAATGCATTAAAAGTAATGCCTGTTGATGTCGAAAATATAGTGATGAAAGTATTTGCAGAGTTCTCTTGTTCCGCTAAGAAACGAGAAGATTTGAAGGAGTGCTTTGATTTTTTCGAAAGCGAATACAGATAAGTCATTCGTCACGTTCCTACAAGGTGACTTAGTTTATTTAAAGCTCTTGATAGGATGCTTTCATCATGGGGGCCATTGAAAAGGTACTTCATAGAACGAGGTTCTGATAATTGCCCTACGGCTCTCTCTGGGCTATCTTATCAGACTAAGAAAACGAAATTTCAGGTGAAGCTAATCCTACTTATAATGAACTATATTTGTATTTCACTCATAAATTTATGGCTTCTTTTCAAGAAATTATTCTGTTGGTAGAGAAACATACCACAGCAGCATTTAATCTACATAACATAATGGTGAAATTTCACGACACAATTTCAAAGAAAATAAATGACAAATATTTCGGAATTAAAGTCCATGTGGCATTAAAAAAAGGCCATCTTCCAGACCATGAAGTTGAAAAATTTACTAAAAACGCTACAAATGCGTATCACCGAGCTCTAGCTTACATAGAGAAGTGGTATCCATTTGAAAACCAAAATTATAAAACGTTCAGTTGTTTGAATCTCGAATGCGGAAGATTGCCCACGCTGGATCAACTGCTCGAACTATGGTTAATATCTCCATGGAAGCAGCAAACTCCCCCTGAACAGATTTACGATAAACTGGCTGCACTTCAGAGTGTTTTTTCTTCACTCAAACTCGAAGGTAACTCAATTGAAATGTGGTGCAAATTTTTCCAAAAAGAAGAAGCACCGAATCTGCTGAAAATTGTGCAGTTTGTGTGCAGTGCTCCTGTATCCAACGCTTTTGTGTGGAACGTATCTTCAGCGTCATGGGAAACGTATGGACTGACGAAAGAAATCGTCTCGCTGTAAATACAGTAAAAAGTGAATTGTGCATTTTTTTCAATATAAGCTCTAGTTGCACTGAATTCAAAGATGCCATTTCGACCAATAAACTTTTCTTAAAAGCAGTGTCATCAAATGCCAAATATACAAAGAAGTAGATTGTAAGCTTCTTTGTCATTTTCAGCAATATTTATGAGATAATAAAAAAATTGAAAAGTTGTCCGGTTTTTTTCTCAAACACATCTGGCAACCCTACGTGTAGGGCAGCGATGCACGTTAAATCTGTCGAGAGCTGAAACGTCCTCCCGTTGGTGTGGTGTGGTAGTTAGGAGAGGGAGGTGCCAGCTCAGGTGTCGTCCACGTCACTTGACCATGGTTCAAAATTACGTGGTCCGTCGCCAAAAGCCCTTGTGTAGCTGAACAGTGCGACGTTAATATTCAATCAATCAAAAGTCCTCATCATTTTGAATCATGGTCAAGTGACGAGAACTACACCAGAACTGGTTGATTGATTGAGTGAATATTAACGTCGCACTGTTCAGCAACACGAGGGCTTTTGGCGACGGACCTCGTACTTTTGAACTATGGTCAAGTGACGTGAGCGACACCTGAGCTGGCACCCCTCTACTAACTATCACACCACACCAACGGGAGAACGTTTCAGCTCTCGACAGATTTAATGTGCATCACTGCCCTACACGGCGGGTCTTTAGTGGTACTGGGCTCGAATTCGTGACAAGGCAAGCCACGATCCGATACCTAAACCACTAAGCTACCGCGGCCACCTACACTAGAGCTGGAGCCCCGCTCTTCATACTACCATACCACGTCACGCCAACTGGAGGACTTAGAGCCACGACAGATGTAACATGCTTCAATCCACTGCGAATCTTCAGTGGCACTAGACTCGAACTCATGACAAACAAGCTATGAGTCCATTGCCACTTTGTTACCGAGGGCTAAAATTACATTTCAGATATTCCAAGTTTATAACTAAATTAACTACGATGAACGCAAATGTATACGTTAATGTCACAGCGTAGAATACGTTATTTCATTAAATAATTAGGTATTTCCTGAATTACCTAACCAAATCGATTAAATTATACAAAATTAATCGATTCGATGATTTAACTAGAGACGTAATGGAATAACTATTGTTTAGTCGTTAAACTATTAAAGATGGTAGACGAAAGCTGTTGAAACCAGTTATAGCTGGCTTTAGTCGGTTTAGGAAGAATAAGTAGCCCAATAATTTATACTAGTAAAAACTTAAATATTATTACACTATATTCTTTTTTATCGCTGTTTAACTAATAAAGTAATTATATTACAAAATATATTCTATTTTACTACATTACGTAACTGTTTGTTTGTAATAAAAAAAATACATATTAAATAACAATTTTCATTATTTATCATTTAATATATCCATAATATTTAAAGTATTTTTCAAGATATTATAACTATTTTTCATCAGTTTATAAAAAATCGGACATTGTTTAACTGTCAAATTGTATGTTTTTTTCTTTAACGGCCAATCAGTTATTTTACAGAATGCTTAATTGTTACATTCAATAACTAGATAAAGTATGACATTATTAATTTATTACACACTAACTAATCCATTTAAGGTATCCGGCTACGTTCGGAACCGTGATTTTTCAAAAGCGTATAACTGGATAATATTTATGATATTTAGTGTCACTTAGATTAGAAAATGTATATAAAATTGTTTTAAAATAATTTTACAATAAAAAATTACTTAAGCACAATATTTTGATTAAAAATGAACACAGAATGACCCATTTTCAGAATATTGTCCTTTAGTGAAAAATGCTTCTATTATAATAATATTTTGCCTGCATATAGCTCAGAACTCTGTATAGAGGATCAACTAGAATTTTTGAAATATATAACTTAGAAGTGGATTTATCCATATTTTACTACAGCAAAAGGGAGAAGAAATTTTAAGAAAAAACGCCGATAATTATTTCAACTGGTTGTAACTCTGAAAATAATGTGAATGTTTCTTAAAAAAAAGTTTAGACTCTTCTCTTGAGAGAGAGAGAGAGATGTCTTTACTTTATATAAGCAAAATATTATTATTTTAGAAGCATTTTTTATAAAAGGAGAACATTTTGAAAATAGGTTATTCTAAGTTAATTACTACCAAAATATTGTATTTAAATAATTTTTTTTGTCAAAATGTCCTTAAAACGATTTTTACATGTATTCTAATCTAAGTGACACTAAATATCATGAAAATTATCCATATATGCGCTTTTTTAAAATAACGGTTCCGAACGTAGTCGGATACCTTAATTATTTCATGAAATATATAAATATTCTTTGAAATAACTGTTTTAGTGTGTGTGTGTGTGTGTGTGTGTGTGTGTGTGTGTGTGTGTGTGTGTGTGTGTGTGTGTGTGTGTGTGTGTGTGTGTGTGTGTGTGTGTGTGTGTGTGTGTGTGTGTGTGTGTGTGTGTGTGTGTGTGTGTGTGTGTGTGTGTGTGTGTGTGTGTGTGTAACATCTTTATTATTGCAGGAGAAAAGAGGCGCTCACTCACACATCACGAGATCTCGGAATTTTTAGCCCAACAAACTTTAGCACACTCGTTCCTTTTATCGTGAACAGATCCACTAAGAACGGGTTTTTCCGAAATTGACTCCCAAGAAGGGGGCAAGGGGTATTATAAAAAGAATTATATACACCATTTTTCAGCTATTAGACCTATCGACTCTAAAGGGATGGATTACGGGGCATAAAAAATATATTTCCTTCCGATTTAGAATTTCAAAACTTGTCCTTTTTAAATAAAGGTATGAGAGATAAGATTGCATTTTAAGACAATCAAAAGCTTAATGTTATGCAGGTCTTAGATCTTTCTCGACTTATATACACTCAAGGACAAAAAAATTAAAACACCAAGAAATAATTGAGCGATCGTAACGAAACTAGGCATGAACGTATATGTCGGCGAAATATGCAAATGATTAGAAATGCAGCGTAATTGCGAATTACGTATAGCCAGTAGAGGGTGTTTAATGTCGTTCTCCGTTTAGTATAAAATGGGTAACCAAAGCTTGTTTGAGTGTGCTGAATAGTTTACAAAGGAAGAGATGAGATAGACATGCCATTACACCGTTTTCGAAGACAATATGAGCAGCTGTCGCAGTTTGAGAGCTGGGTGGTCAGATAGGCGAGTAGCTCGTCAATTAGGCCGCTCTGATTGTGTTGTGTGGAGGAGTTGGGGCTAGAGGATCCGAGAGATGTCATTTACATGAAGACGAGGCTCAGGACGCCCTCGACAGACCAGTCGTCGAGAAGACCGCCACATCGCAGGAAATGCACGCGTACAGCCAACTGCTTCATCGGCCGCCATCCAGGCACAGGTAGCACCTTCACTAGGGGCCCCTGTGTATTCTCGAACCATACAAAGGCGCCTGGCTGAAAGACATTTGGGATCGCGGCGCCCATTACGAGTGCTGCCATTGACTCCCACCCATCGACTCCTTCGTTTGGTGTGGTGCCACGCACAAGGAAACTGGACTGCAGCGGAATGGAACTAGGTCGTCTTTAGCGACGAATCCAAATTCAGTATCAGCAGTGATAACAATCGTGTTCGTGTGTGGAGACCCCGTGGTGAACGCCTCAATCCTGCTTCAGCTTTACAGCGATACACAGCTCCCACAGCTGGAATGATGGTATGGCGAGCCATTGCCTGCAATACACGGCCACCCCTAGTATTGATCTGTGGTGCCATGGCAGCCTAACGTTATGTCCATGACACCCTGCAACCACATGTGTTGTCACTCATGCAACGGCTCCCAGAAGCCATTTTTCAACAAGACAATGCTCGGCCTCACACGACAAGGGTGTCACAAGACTGTCTCCACACTGTTACTACCCTTCTTTGGCCTGCCCGATCCCCAGATTTGTCTGCAATACAGTATATCTAGGATCATTTGGGATGGCGAGTTGGGCATCCCACGAGTTTGAACGAACTAGAGTCAATTTCCGATCGTATTGCATCGTGCATTCACGCTAGAGGGGGTTCAACAGGTGTTTTAAATCCTGTGTTCTTTTGCCCTTTTCTCTGAAATAAATGATCTTTTTTCTTTGACTTTCTAATCACTTACTTATGTCAAAGTAGTCATTACGTATGAAAAATTTTGATTCATTTTGACGACTCCTTCTTGGTGCGCTAATTTTTTTGTCCATGTGAGTGTAGTTATACAGCCTCAAAAAATACTAAGCGAAGCAGGTGGGTAGTGCCTAGTATACAATCAAAAAAGAAATGCAATGGGCAATATTCTTCTGACGTGATATTCACATGATGATGACATCCACTTGTTTCTAGCCAATCATTTCAAAAACTCATGTGACGTCATAATTGCATGATTGATTACGTGTTTCCAGCGAATCAGTTTATACACTTTGTTGTTGTCAACATTTGCTCTTTGCAGACTTTTTCTCTTAAAAATACATATTTGTCAATAATAATAACGTGCATAGGCATACAAAATGTATTTTATTTATAAATACATGTATGAAATACGATTTTTTTTAAATTTTAAAATCTTTTTGAAGAATTTTTTATAACATTTGAACATCTTTTCCCAATTATGAAAGTTGAAATTTTGTTCAAGTCTTACACGTAGAAAACAAGTACAATTAATTTAATGTCTGTTTTGAATCCAATGGAAAACAACGTGACCTATCATGTGATTGTAATGAATTAAGCCATTAACTTTCTTCCTAAAGCAGGTCTTCCTCTTGGTGCACCCTGGGTAATGCTAAATCTGCAAAAGCGACTGCCGCGCTCTACAGATCTTTTGCGATGTATTCGAATTCACGTACTTTCTTCCTAAATACCTTTTAGAAAACTGAAATACTTACAAAATATAACCTGCCTTTTAAATATTATTACAGGAATGGAGCGTGGGTTTCTGGAAGAAGCAATAGAGCAGCATGTAAAATCATACAAACCAATAAAATACGATTTTACATAGTTATCTCTGAAATTCCTATCGGCTTCCGAATCAAAAAACAAAAGACAGAGGTCCTTTCATAAGGTTCATAAACAGTGTCCTGGGACCACCCACAGAGGAAAACATATTCAGAAGGGGCAAGCAGGAAAAGGGCAAGAAAAATCTTCCTGGGTAAGAAGGGGGATGCATTCCAAAAAAGAAGCCGCTTCATAAATCGCGGGGAGAGGGGCGTTTCATTAGCGCATAAATGAGTCTTAATGCGCGCTGGCGAGCGTCTTAATCGCGTGATCAAGCTCAAAAAGAATCGCCTCGTAAGAAAAGGGGGGAAATGACTACGCGGGCACTATTTTGTGGCGTAATTAGACGGCTCGCGTAATTCGGCACCCCCTCAAAAGTTTTGTGCATACATTACGGCGGGAAAGAATTTTCAAGAATGCAAAGCCTATATTTTACATTGTTCACTATGAAGATGGGAGATAATTAACATTTCAAATTCAACGAGATTCTTGCGAGGGCATAAAAGAACCCTTAACGATGCGGGCGTGGGCAAAAATAAGCGCCGAAGAAATGATGACCACGGTAATGGCGCTTGGGCGAGAGGTAGGGTCCCCTCCGAATCGCTAAACTTTAGACACGTAATATTTTTCCTCACACACACGATTCTCTCTTTAACTTCTCGATTCTGATATCTGCTCATCTATATTTGTTTATTAGACAGATAGTGATAATCATTACCACACACACACACACACACATATGCGTTAAGAAGTAAGAGTTGGCATTATTTGTTATAATAAACGAAAGTTTTAACGTTAAATTTTTTTCTAATATATATTACATCTATTTATTTTTCATTTCAAACTTTAATTAAACTTAAATTTAGTGCTCGGAATTCGTTTCACACAAGTTCCATTTCCTTATTTCTCGCTTTTTTTAGAATATGCACGTTTAATCGTTTAATATATTTTAATTAAATAACACTATTAGAACCTTTTTGGCTTTTATAAAATAACAGACAAGCGTAATTCTTACACCTTAGGCTCAGTTATTGGTTAACGAAATTTAGGTTGTTTTGGGAATTCAAATTACTAAGTTTTTAATGTGTATTAATGAAAAAATATATTTTGTGGTGTATATTAATACCTCCCAATAATTAGGCTCTTATAATAACTTTCGAGTACCCAGAAATGACGAAATAATACCACGGAGGAGCTGAAACATTATTTTTATTTATAACTAAAGTGATATGTTTTATGTGAAAAATCATGGCAACTGTAAAGCGAGATAATGACCTTAAGGATAGATGTCATATTACACGTCAACGATATAACAGGAAAGGAAAACTCATAGAATGTTTTCATCTGGCAAAGTAGCCGTTACATAGTTCAATCTTTCAAAGAGAAATTTAAAACACAAAAAAAAACTTATGATAGAAAATACTGAGAAATTTAAGAAAGAACTCGCTATATTCCAAGGATTTTTTTAAATTGATTCCTTCTTAGGATAGCAGAAATTAATACAGAGATAAAATATTCTTCATGTGAATAAAATTCCTCAGTATATTGTTGAAGTGTGTTTCTGGAAGAAGTATAGGATAAGTATATGCTCCTTTTATTTCAAAATAGTAATACACACTGAAAAAGCACATTTCTCTTCGTAGAATCAAGGTATCTAATAAAAGCATACGAGCACAATGGCCTTATATATTTAAAATCCTTAATACTTTCTTAAGTTAATACCTCTAAAAATTACTGTTGTTTCAAAAGTAAAAAAAAAAAGATTAAAATACGCACGAGTAATGAAAATATTAATTTTATCTCTAATATTTTTCGATTTAAGAAGGGGTATGGAAAAGAATAAAAATATTCCATGAAATTTTATGTTGCTGCTTTAGAAAAATCTTTAAGAATTCTCTAATAAAATAATCATAAAAAAATGTATTAAAATTTTTCAATAATTTCAACAATAAAAAAATTGAGATTTTTGTTTTCTACTAGATCTATTTTCCCTCAATATACATCCATATGATACATATCTCCGTTATTTTTTTTTCTATGATTTTGAACACTTCACGCCATTATCTTTTCAGTAACAAGAGTAGAAGGTCCTTCCACCTTTTTCCACTCGTTAAAGTAAGATCAGTGCCAAAATTTTTTACATCATATTGCCAAGAATGTCGGAAACCATGCATTATTGTTTCTTTGAGTCCTAGTGCCAATACTATGCTTAAAAAAATGCTATGCTTATTTTCAGGTAAGAAAGCAAGTTTTTATATTCTCTGCATACAGAAACAAATAGAAAAAAAATTGTATTATCTATTGAGTTTAACTCAATTATAACTTACCTAAGAAATCATAAAATTAATGCAGTTGTTACAGAAAGAAAACAAATCAAAAGTTCTGTTCTGAATACTTGTACATTAAAAAAAAAAAAAAAAAAAATGGCGTTAATTTGTAAAGAATTTTTTCTCGAGAGATTTAAAAAAATAGTACGACACCACTTTTGAAAAAAAAAATACTATTTTAACGGTACTTTACTTTTTTATTCACTGACTAAAGAAAAAAAAATAATGTACCATCTTCGCCTTTAGGAGTCAGAGAGGGATTAAAGACTGTTCAGTCTCCACCTGCTGCTTCGGCGACGAATCTCGTAATTTTCATGCTTGCAATTTACAAGAACGACACCGGAGCTGGCATCCCACCTTCTTAATTTTTTTGTACACCACTCCATCACTATGATTTTGAGTTTCAACAGGCATCAACCTCACTACCCGACAGTCTTTAGTAGAATTAGAACTTAAATGTATGATTCAACTGAAACAACCTCAACCACGAATTTGATGCTATGAACACCCGGTTACTGCAGCCGCCGAAGATGCATGTAAATGGTCGCAAATACTTAAGCAATTAATAGCTACCTGTCAGAAAACTTCGGTTCACTTACAAAGAAATTGAAACTTTGACATAATTGCTTTATAGTCCAAAACAATGCGTACATTCTTTACAGATTAAGCAGTACAAAGAAATTACGACTACATTTATGGCAGGAGTAATTTGTTTCAAAGGCCATTAAACTGAAAATGGTCGTTAATCAAAATGAATCACAAATATCAATTTCAAAAATATGTTGCTCTAGAACAGTGCTTACAGTGGCCTAATGTACACCTCCGCATCGCAGGGGGTCCAAAGACTGACCGGCACCAAGTACGACTTGGGGCTCAAAACCTGACATAGCAGGGGGACCCTAATGTTTTCCGTTGCGCCATGCTTGCCCACCTTTTTATCACCACAAACCGGTCAACGTTTGATAATTTTACAGCGGTAGGCTGATGGGTTTATTTTAGATTGTTTTAATTTAATAATTTTAACTTAATTGTATTTAAACATGCCTTCAGAATAAAACACAGTTACACGAAAAAAAAATGAATATAAAGTGATTTAACATGGAATATAAGGTATTTTCCAAAAAAGTTCACAAACCCGAAAAAGTACACCATAGTAAATAAAATAGAAATAATCTAGTGATCCCCCCTTGTGTGGTCCGGTACTAATTGATCCATGGACCAGGATCGGTCGGCGGCCCGGGGGGTTGGAGATAAATACTCTAGAACAGGGGTGTCCAACACGCGGCCCGCCAGTACGTGTAAGTTGCGGTCCACCTACTCTTTTTATAAAAAGATTAAAATATCAGGTTTTTAAAGTGTTTTCAATTTGAAATTTATTTGCGGGGAAATTTATATATATATATGTACAATGTATTTGCCTGTTACCTGTACTTGTTTTAAAATAAATCGTTTTTGATAATAGAAATGTCCTTTAGATTAAAGTAGATATATATTTTATCAAAAAGTTACATTTGATTTTACTATAATAAATTACTTTTTAATAATTTCCAAATTACATTTTATGAATATCCTTTACTATGGATGGTAAATGATTCTCTGTGTGTGCGACTTCCATTTCTCCTCCTCCTTATCTACTCGGGAGTGCCCAAAAAGCAAGAGGCAGTCAGAGATTTTTTTTAAAGTTTAAAAAACATATTCAGGTCGGTTAAGATAAAGGGCAATGTATACTTAATCGTTTGCGAATGACAGCACAATCAAATTTCAACAATGAGTAACAAAAAATCAATTCAAAAGAACACCGTAATATTCAAGAAAATGACAAATGTTATATTTTAAACATTTGATCATTGCATTATTATATTATCTATGTCTGTGGGGAGTATACGAAAAAAAAAAAAAAGGAAAACAATAATAATTCATTCTTTAAAAATTTTCACTCCAATAAATGTTATTTTTTTAACATAAAGGTACATGTTTTTATGTGCGGCCCGCGATATTATAATGTTTTTTTCGAAGTGGCCTGCAAGATCATTTGGATTGAATACCCCTGCTCTAGAAGACTATGCAATATACGAAGGCTGTTCAATAAGTAATAAGACTAATTTTACTGCCGCGAAACTACTCTCATCGGAATGTTAATTTCTGTGGCATAAGAAAAGTTTGTTGTCTGTATACACAAAAGCTACTGATAGATGGCGTGTACAAACTCATGTTCTTGAGTATCACGTGCTCGAACTGAAGCGTGTTTGCGGATGCCTACGAGACACGGTCAGTTGTCAAAGCAAAAATTTGCAAAAATCAGCATCGGTGACCCTTGATATGATACAATATGACTAAAGACTGAAACAAGAAGGCGACAATATCTTAAAACGCTTCATTACAGCAGACAAAGCTTGGTTGATCACTGATCCAACCTTAAAACAACAAAGCAGTGAACGAAAACATCCGTCTTCACCTACTCCCAAAAAAGCAAAAACTATAAAATTGGCTGGTAAAGTTAAGATCATAAATATTTTTGATTATGAAGGAATTTTGTAACTACACGATGTCGAAGGCGGTACTACCGTAAACGGATCGTACTACGTGAAAGTCCTGCGAGCAATGGTACAGCACGTTAAAAGGAAACGTCCATTCCTTCGAATTGGCACCATGACAATGCCCGAACATATATTGCTCGTAGCGTACTGGATGTTTCGCAGCAGAACAACGTAGAGATTTTACCACACCCTCCATACAGTCCTGATAAAACTCCATGCGATTTCTGGCTGTTTCCTCAACAAAATGGACTTTTACATGTTTTTAAGTGGACGGAACGTTGGGATACATGCATTACGTGCTACGAAAGTTATTTTGAAAAAGACCATGCAAAAGACCACGTGCGCGATTAAAGGTATTTTTTTTTATAATTTTAGTCTTATTACTTATTTAACAGCCCTCGTACTTGAAACAAACATACTTTTTGCATCGGCATTTGATGTTCCCTTTTGTAGTTTTATTCAAATTTTTTATCTATAAAAAAAGATAGTGTAAGAAACAGCATAATGTTAATTAGAAACTCAAACATTCTGCGGATTCAAGTTGCTTAAAACGCACGCTTTGTTATGAAAAGAAAAATGCGTTAAGAAATATACAGCCATTTACAAGTCTGAAAAGTACAGATCCTCTTAACCGTCTTCAATAAATATTAACACATCGATAATTAATTAAATATCTTAGTAGATTCAGTATCATTTCACTTTAACGAATAATTACCGTTCATTTGTTGCATAGATTATGAACAGCTTGCTGATTTGAATGCTGATATAAAGATGGGAAGTTAATACTGGTATAAGGGCGTCTTCTCTTTTCTAAGCAATTCTTTTAAAAAAATTCTTGGAAATTAGATAAAATTTTAATATTCCAGAATATAAGCTGTATCTTTTTAAAAATGGCAAGACAATACAAAATTAAAATACCCCATTATTAGATGAATTTTCAAAACTTTTCCCAGCAAAAACGCGACTTATAATTAACTTATGCTTGAAATAAAATAAAACAAGAAGCCAAGGAGTTTACACTAGAATTGTTTATTTTTTTAAAGTTTTGGATAATTTAAAAAACCCTTTTGATTTTTATAATTAGCAATTATTCAAGATAAATGAAAGAGGCGAATAAATCAGTATTATTAAATTACATTTTTTCCCCGAAATAACAATGATATTTTTTAAACTTTTATTATCAAATTTCCTCAATTCATTAATGAAAGAATGGAAGCCAAAATACCAAAGCTTTCAAACAAGGTTTGCAGAAAATAAAGCAAAAAAATGGCATTAGCCCTTATTTCCGCTATTTTTTTAATGCAAATATTTTACTTTTATTCATTTCAGTTCCCACACGTTTAAAAAAAAGCATTGAATGCCATTATAAAAGATTTGAAATATAAATGGTTTCTCCTTTTAATAAACCTAACAATTTGCTGAGGTAATGTTTCCCTGTTTTTCTTTTTTTTCCCATTCCTCATTCCGAGACAAATTCGCTATTCAATTAGGAAATGTTTTGTCTATCCACAGTCTGTCCTCTCCATGAGTGATTACACTCCTATAATTTGCCATCCAATGAAAGAAATGATGCCTGTTATCTGGAAAGGGTCCCATTTGTTTTATTTACGGACTTTCAATAGATTGCAGAGACACACAAAATCACCCTTCTTAAGCCAATAGTCTGGAATTCTAAAACATCTATTTCCCGCCATTAAGTCTGTTTCAACATTTTAAATGAGCTCTATTCAATGTTTATAAACGTTCGAATGGCACAATGATTCACGTTACCTACCCTTTTCAAAGCATAAGTTGGATCTTTTTCAAATAATGTCGCTGTGAATAAGGGAATTCTTTTGGCACTATAATTTTTAGCCAATGATTAAATGATTCTTGAGCTAATACCTCGGTTTTTTTAACATCACGTGTCCCCGATGCCGCACGTTCGATTCCATGTGCAACCAGGTACGTCTTAAGGCATGGGCCAACTGGGCCCGGGGCCTCGTTTCGTGCTCGACTCTGTCTTAATAAGATTATGATCCGGATAATTCCAATGGTCACATATTATTCCCGTACATATTCTCCAAAAAACAGGGAATTTCAAATTGCATGTCAACTGGCAAAAGCGGAAAGACTGTATTATTATGTGATGAACGTTGGCCATGTCTAAGTCTAGGCCTATAATACCATAATAAACAATCATTCAACTCATTTAGTCGAAATGCGGCCGTCGGTAGAGCCGGTGTCGCGAACGGAGCTAACGAACTTGTAGTTTAACTAGAGTGGCGCTGTGAGCGCATTCCTTTTTTTTTTTTTTTACGTTTGTCAGTAGTTGTAGTGGAGTCTGTAATTCGAACGTGAAATGTATCAGTTGTCTATTTTCCTATCCATTAAAATCTTTTTTACATCAAAAAGGACTCATTCTCTTAGTTAAGAGTCTATTTAATCGAATCTTTTAGGTCAAGCTCATCCCGGGCGTTAGAAACGGAAGAATAAGAGATAAGTGATACCTTTATTCTTATATTAGACTTTGTGAAATAGAAAATTAATTTTTTCACAGCCCGTTTGTGCCTAAGGCTTTGAGATTGTGAGTCGAACACATTTATTTGTTTCAAATTACCGTTCTAACGAGTATCTGACAATACATGCTATCAGTGACGTAACGGAGAATGTTACCCCCCCTGCGAAATCAGGTTTTACGCCCCAAGACTAAATACGTACTTTACATCAATCAAGCTTTGGGTCCCCCTCCACCACCACCACAGTGCGGGGGTTTACGTTAAGCTGCTGCATGGTATAAACTGTCTACTTTTAAAGATTACAGGTAAGGCCTACTTTTGCATAGGGGCCCAAGGCCTCAGAAAGTCTTCTCTGGGTTTAGAGCTTCAAAGAATCATAAGACGTTCCTGCGTGCAACAGTTTTCAATATTGAACACGGCATTTAATTTAACTACAACTGAAGTTGTCAACAAACAGCACTTGGCTACAGTAACTCCAGCGAGGTAAATGCGAATTAGACTTTATTTGGTTGAAATAATATGCTTCCAAAAATAAAACAACGCAATTATATATAAACTACTAAATCATACATAAACCAGGCCCTCATTTCTCATTTTCCCGAGAGTTGTTTTTAAAAAGTTCAACAATAAAATTACACATTTTATAGAGACCTCATAAATCTATAAGCAGTGATTGGATGACATTTATACCAAGATATATTGACACAAAATATTGCGATTCTTGATAGATTTGAGGCAACAGTCAGAGACTGCTATACTTCCTTGAAATGAAATGAATTAAGTATTAATGACCACCACTGATGAATTTTGCGTTAGTGAAACTGGTATACTCTAATGTCGTTAAAATTTCTTGAGAACAAATATACGAGTACATTTGCGTGAACTGTGGCTTTTGTTTTCGAATTAAGAATTGACGATTTTCATGCTGTTAATAAATCAAATTTAAGGAGTTAATTTATTGGCGTAACGTTGGCTTGTAATAAAGCTTTAACGAGCACCAAATGTGATTTAGCATTATAAACTATTGTGACGCACACCACGACACCAAGTCTCCAGGACGTGAGAGTTCAACGCGGATCTTGAAGTTGACCCCGTTGTTTTCATACAGCGATTCGACTGTAGCCTCCACGAAGACAGAAATGGAAATTATTGGTGATGACCAATGGATGCCATTCGACGCCCCACAGCCGTCTGACTCGACATCATCAAAACATTTGATGACAGTGTAATGCTGTTAAAAGGAATCCTCGAACGCACGCGGCCTATGCGAGTTTAATCCCATGTTGTGAAACCATTGACGAATGATCGCCAAATTTTCCCATTGACCACTGGATGCCTGCAACTCAGAATGCACACGCTTTACAACTCATTTATCCTTTCTCGAACCAGTTTGCCTAAGCTTCTCAAAGCCTGATTGACACTAGGATGTATCTAATTTTATTCACCTTTGACAGCAGCGTGGATGCAAGTTTAAATAATATCCTTAATCCGCGCAATCCGTCTATCAGGAAATCTACCAGGCAGAAGCTCAAATATTTAGTCTCTGTCAAACTCTCCAAGTTGCTCAAATTACTTACAAACTTTCCTCCAAGACACAATCCAATAAAAAACGATTTAACCAACACAACAGCATGAGTCGATAAGAATTTACAGCACTATATCTCTGTGTTCGAAAGTTGCCCTGCCCGAGCCGCATACTCAAACGAACCTGGACATTTTATCATTTGCATCTCCAAAGTATACGCACTCTCTGTTCGCACTGTTTTTTCAATTTATAATCATTTCGATATATTTCTAAGTTCTACTCCAAATGAGGAGTTCGAGGCTCAGGTGCATTGAGCACCTATCAATCCTCTTATATGACAGATCTTTAGTGGAATAAAAACTCCAATTCATGGCACGATCCAATATTACCGGTCATATAGTCTAGGTTTTTTTTTAATTATTAACGCCCCACAACGAGGCAGCATGGCTATTATCAGCGGACCTCGCAATTCTGAATAATAGTCTGATGAAGAGGACGATGTATCAGCTCACTCACTCTCTGAACTTCCAAGCCAAAGCGAGAACTTCAAGCTTCGATTGATTTCACTTGCATCAACTTCTCTGCACAGCGAGTCTTTAATATAGTACCAGAACTTCTAACTAGACAACTATAGACGTAATCAGTCCGGCCATTACTACTTATGTACCGTACTCTTATAAAACGTGCTAAGTGTAGGATGCAAACACCTCAGAAATATGACTGGTGAAAACGATTTGTGACGTGTTTCAGCCTCTCCTCCTATTAGTGTAACAATATTTATATATTGTGTGTCAGCAAAGAGTTTACATAGTCCACTGCGTTGTGCTTTATTTGAGTACTTTGAATTTACTTTAGAGAAAACTCTGAGAATAATCAGAACGTAACCCTCTGTTTTCATATAGCTCTTTCCCATTCTACTTTTATGAAATATCTTAAATGGATTCACTTCAATATTTTTTACACTCTTCTCATCTCCCAACAAATAGTTTCATATAATAAAACTACTTTATTGTGACTGGCATCTAAAATATTCTATATTTATGTAGAACTTATATATCACACTGTTTCACCATTGAATTTTCTCCCGTAACATATAAATTATATCAACAATTTACTTTAAAATTCATTCTACTACATCCTAACAAATTCTAAGCACGAAGTATAAAAATGCAAACACTCCCAATAATTCTCAGAATGGAACAACCCAATAGACTCAACATATAAGGCACCATCAGAACTCAATCTGTAGGAGAACACTACCGAAACATTCGGTCCACTAACTACAGAATAAATCTCAATTAAAAAGGAATCGGAATGTTTTGAAACTCAAGAGACACGGAACTACAATTTTCCGCCCGGGGTGTTTGGACGAGAGCTGTATCCAAACAAACTATTCAATCGCCGAGGGCCTCATTAGGACTTTTGAAACGGATTCTGCACAAAGGGTCAATCGCCGCGGAGCCACTGGGATTTAAAATAACTATGATGCCGACTGGGGCGAGTAAGAATGTAACAAAGCCCGAGCATCCAATTGTACATGGTATACACATAGCTCAATTAATAAATAAATAGAATTTCGTAAGATGCACTTTTATTCTACGTTGGTAATAAAATTATGATACAATTTATTTAAAACCGTTTCCAAACTGGATTTAATTCTTTTTAGGGTGTCTCTAAAAGCAACCTGAAAAATATTAGAGAAGAGTTTTAAAATTTTTAGCCATTATATATATATATATATCAGGTGAATGAGAACGATTTCAGACTCGGTTTTCAATTTTAATATTCACAAAACGCCAAAAAGAAAAAGGACATTGAACTTGAACAGATTTAACATGAATATAATTAACAAAATTCGGTACTTTTTCGTTGGTGATAAAGGCACCAAAAATGATACAACCGACGCCAAACGGAATATTCCTGCAGCTAACGTTTTACCATCACATTTTTAAAACAAGTTGTGATGTTTTCTTATCAGTAACTTTTTTTCCATAATAAAAGAAAAATAGATGAAAAACCAATGAGAACTACATTTTTTACCATTCTTTTTTGCGTATATTGTGTGTTGTTGCTAATAAAGCCTGTCGATGCGATGTGCGCCGGTGAAACGGAAAAATACCAAAAATGGATTATTTAGATGTTCTGCATGAAAAATAAATACAATCCTACGACCCAAGCGAATGTATTGTTTCCAATCATTTAGTTAATATTACAGGTTTTGAATCATCATCATTTTCATCTTAGGCGGCTAGCAATTATTTTTAAGGAAATTATACCTGTGCACAATATTTGTCCACGTAAAAGATTGTAAAAAATGTAACGTTTAAAAGCTGCATGAGAGCTATTGACGAAGGAACACATATTTTTGAATTGTAATCAAATGACAAAGACGACACATGAAACCTCGATAGATTTAACGCATCAGACCTTTACGAGCAGTGGCACCAGGACAATCTAAAACTGAATGAAAACAAGAAAAGACGCAAAAATGAGCCAAAAATTTTCAAGATTAGAAGTAACAAGTCCAACCGTGACCACCTACTCAGCTATTCCGACCACAAAGCGCAAACAAAAAAGGAAGAAAAAAATATTTGCAATTTTAATCTGTGCTGAAAAATTATAAATTTTAAGGTCAGAAACTGTCCTGTTAATTAAAATTCATTAATTCGTAAATGACTTTGATAACAAATAGCGGTAGTTATACGGGGGAAAATAACCAAAAACAATGAGAGTGAGAAATTAATTAATACATGTTACGAGGAAGTTTGTCATTGAGGGAAGAATTAATGGCGTTTAAGAAGATCATTGAGTATTTATGTATTTAAACATGTCTTAATTGATTAAATAAACAAGCAATTTTATAACAAAATTTTTTTAATATATCATTTTCATGTTTTGTCATCCATTTATGAGCTATGGTTCAAATTTCAAGTCTTTAGCTCATCGGGAAGTTAGCTGAAAATCAATTACAGAATTCCACCCAGACAAACAAGAAAGCGAGTAAATAAAAACATGGTAAGAAGTACATAAAAATCAAAAAGGAATAAATTGATACGTAAAAGTATTTAGCATACCACATGCTCGGAATATTTGCTCTTTGTTATTGATCAGCATTCGACAGTTTACATACGAACAAATAATATTGGTTACAAATAACATTATATACAATCTTTACAAGTTAAATCCCAAGTATCCAAAATATTTCACGAAACACAGAACTGTATTTTGATTAGTTTAATATCTATAAAAAATAAATTTGATCATAATTCTAAATTTTTAAAACTTTTATTTAATTTTCAGAAAAAATAAAAAAGGCCGAAGCTTCTTAAAAATCAAATGATTTTTATTATTTCTACAAATAATAAAAATCAGTTTGAAGAGTTATTGCGAATAGCAAAATAAACAGCACAGAATATTAAAATAAATTTGTATTTTATAGAAGTACAGATTTCTTTTGTATAAAATTTTGAAAGTTATGTTCAAGATCTACATCCAATCATGAGATAAAAATTATTTATTTAAAAAATAGATAACTTTTTTTTAACATTATGCATAAAAATCAACGCGAAAGAGTGAAAATTTGATCGCTTACCTTTTCTGATGATCCTGTTGTGAAGAGGGTTGACAGCTGTCACAACATTCGAAATGACACAAAGAATCACACAAGCGGCGAAAAAGAAAACAGGTGTCCGAAGTTCACTTTTCACAGTGTTCGCCGAAATCATGATGCAGGGAAGTATATAAGTTACAAACTCTGGACTAAAGAAATACTTCTAAGTAGTACAACTGTACAGTACTGAGCAAGTTCAGGTGACCGCTTTGCTGAGCAGTTTTCGAAGTCTAAAAATAAACGCACAAATCTACGCAATTTACTCGAAGTATTCTATTCGCTATTCTGAAGAATCCAAGAAATTCTAATTCCACAAATTCTACTATTACTCTTGTAATTATAATATACAAAGAGTTTTATTCCAAAAATTTGTACGAAAAACACCTTAAATCGAAATTCTAATCACCCGCCAGAAAACAACTTTCAGTTCAAAAACTAACATTACGCCTGTTGCCAAATTGAGGAAAAGGAATAAATTGTTTCACTGAAGCGAACGAGTCTAATTGTCCTAACGGATCACCACAGCGAGAAGTAAAAAATAATATTAAAAACACAAAACGGACTCGCGATGCCTGATCTCTCGCGCGTCGGAGAGAATCGGTAAGGATCGTTTAGCGGTATAATCCTTTCTGAGGAAACTAAAAGCGGAGCTCTCTTCCGTTTTTGAACGGGACACCGTGGCTTGCGCAGTAGGGTTGCGCGCAGGAAATATTCCTGTTCTGTTTCAAAGTCCACTTTCGCGAAGACTTTTTTTCTTCTCTCTTTTTCTCCCTCTCTCAGTTCTTGTTCTAGATCTGGCGTACGTTCGGGCGAGTTTTTCTCAGATTGAATAACATAACGTTGTCGTGTTGCCTTGAGTGTTTATGACATCAATGGTGTGTTGATTCTCCCAGTTGCTCGTCGTATCTCACGGGCCCTGGAAAAAAAGGGAAAAAAATTTTAAGAAGGGGAAAATGAGTCATGTGGGTAATAAGAAATGACTAGGGGAAAAATGCTGGAATAGAGATTCCATGCTCAGATTCTCGTTTACAGTCCATCAACCGTAATCCTAAAAAAATTCGTAAAATATAGAAAAAAATAAATTTTTAAAGAAAAGAACAATTGTTGCATTCTGAAAGAAGAGATTTTATTTTTTCATGTCAACTATGCTAATTTTATAAAAAAGAATAATAATAACATTGAATTGTCTGAATTTTTACATTTCAAAAAGAAATGTAAGTTATAAATTTTATTTTATACACAAATATAGCACAAATATTTCGCATTGGTTAGCGCCTATGAATTCAATTAATAACACAAATAATTCAATATTTATTCTAGAATACGGAGAATTTCAAATATTTATCCGCCTCTTGAAGTTCGGCAGCATTGTTTTCTTAATCTAAGCGCACTACAATTCTGGTCAAATTAAAAAATTTGAAAACATGTATATAAACGCAAGCAAAAGATAATAATTTTGAATTTTGATTCGCAAATATTTTAAAAAAATATTATTGTAAAATCCCACGTATAACGCGCACTTTTAGCGTAAAAAATAAGATCAAAATTTATAGATGCGCTTTATTCGCCGGGTATAAAAAATAGCTTTAAAAATAAAAATAAAATGAGATGAGTAAAATAAAAATTAGATTTTTACATGTACCGTAATATTGTTTATTTTTAAAAACAAATGGCATAATTTATGTACCTTAAGGTAGTAAAGAGTGTTTTTTTTCCAGGTATAGAAGTTTAAGTTGGCATTACTTTCCAAGATGGCGACCTATTTAACAGCTGTCAAGTGATTTATTATCAGTTTGGTTTGGCAAATCATCAAAACGATCATCAAGCAAGGCGCAGATTCGTCGAATGGGCCCAAAACGAGATTGCCGTTGTTCCCGATTTTCATAAGCGAATTTTGTTTAGCGATGAAGCGCACTTCTTGTTGAATGGCTACGACAACAAACAAAACTGCCGCATTTGGAGGAAGCTAATCCACAAGTGTATGTCGAAACACCGTTACATCCAGAAAAACTGACTGTTTGGTGCGCTTTATGGGCTGGTGGAATCCTTCTTCAAAAACGATGAAGGCCACAACGTTACAGTCAATGGTGATCGGCATAGAGCCATGATTACTAACTTTTTCATTCCTGAATTGAACAATCATGATGTCCAGAAGCTGTGGTTCCAACAAGATGGCGCAACATGTCACACAGCTCGTGCCACAATCGATTTATTGAAAGACATGTTAGGTGACCGCCTAATTTCACGTTTTGGACCTGTGAATTGGCCTCCAAGATCTTGTGATTTAACACCTCTATACTATTTTCTGTGGGGCTATGTAAAGTCATTGGTCTATGCGGATAAGCCACAAACGCTTGACCATTTGGAAGACAACATTCGCCGTGTTATTGCCGATATACGGCCACAAATGTTGGAAAAAGTCATCGAAAATGGGACGTCCAGATTGGACTACATCCGAGCCAGCCGTGGCAGTCCTATGCCAGAAATTATATTAAAAATGTAATGCCACAAGATTATCTTTCGAATAAAAAAATTCATGTCAATCGAATTATACATCGTTGTTTTATTGCAATTTAAAGTTCTATACCTCTAAAAAAAACACCCTTTAGTTCTAAAAATATACTATTTTTTCAAAAGCCTGGGATGATACCCGGAATAAATGGCTGCAAGACATAAGAGCATTGTACACGTACAATTCCAAGTTTCCTCGTAAAAAACGGCGTGCGCGTTATACGGCGAATATACCTAAATATTAAAAAAAATGTAGTTTGAATATATAGGTGCTCCTTATACGCTGGATTTTACGATAAATTGCAACTGTTCGAACTCTTTAATTTTTCGGAGTTTATTATTAGTCATATTTATTATATTAAATCAGCTGTTATTTTTGATAACAGCAAATTTTGTTTGTCGGTAACATATTTATCTGTTGTTGTCGCTGTCGCTGTCTGTCGCTGGGCATATGGCTCGCGAAGCGAGCCTCCATCCCATATCTTAACAAGTGAATGGTGCCTGTGAAGTTAAATTGTCCTTAATAAGAGAGACACCGAAACAGCTGTTCATTAAAAAGCAATGTAATATGCAAATTTCCGCTCTTTACCTTTCCTGTTTACAATGATGATTACTGTAATTTAAAATGTGTGCGTGGGAATTTTTAATTTTTATTAAAGCAATTAATTTGATAGATACCATTAACACAAACTTTGTATCGCTATATTTATTCGGTAGAACTATTAAATAGTTAATGCAATTAAATAATAGCCCTATAACCATTATTCTTGAAAATAAATGAAAGAAACCGGAGTAAGGTTAAGTATTTCTAATCAAAATGCTTAACCTACTTTAGGCACATTTTTATGTTTGTTTCTTCCCACATATTCGTTCAAAACTCGTATTGATATAATCTAATGATAATCGAAATTTAAACACGCTGGGTTGAAATTACTAAAAAGTACGCTCGAATAGTAATCATAATTTTCGCGTAAATAATAGCAAAGAGAGCATGTTATTAACATCTTTTTCCTCATGATTTCGGGATGGATTATTCCCCTGAAAATCACACTTCAAGGTCGAAAAATTCCCCTCAAGGCCAACGTTCATTCTAATTATGATTAATTATGATAAAGTAGTTTCTTTTCACTTGGTGTTTATGACCAGTCAGACTTTTCTGATTTTCTGTGGAATGCGGTATTTGTGTAAAAAAAAATGTATGACTGAATGTTATTCTGACTGGTCGCGTAGGAAAAAATATCTGTTGCGTTAAAATGCCATTAAAATTAATGCTAATTTCTGAATTTGAATAAAAAAAAGTATGAGCAAGCCAATGCATTGGAATTAGCGAAAAACCAAAACTAACATTTTGCTTTAATTGCGGCAGTAAAAAATTATTCTTTACTTCCGTCAAATTCCGTCAGTTCATAGAGGTCAAATATAAAATTCCCACACAATTGCAAAAATTATTTAGTAAATCTAATAAATAGCGTGCGAATATTGAATGGAGTTAGTGAAGAAATGATGAAATTTTAAAATCGATCCATGGAAACAGTAATCATAATCGATAGTGTGAGTCACACACACACACAACTGGACTTACCTAATGTTAAAAAAATTGATTTACAAATTTCTAATAACTTAGCAATATTGATTATAAAATGCTTTCAATATAACTAGTTCAATTTGCATTTGGAAAAATAAGTTTGTAATAATTGCATGAAAGTTAAATAAAACTTTAAGCAGAAACAATTAATTTATTAAATTCAAATAATTATAGACAATATACATTCAATTACGTAGATTATTTTTAATGCAGCGTTTCTCAAACTGGGGGTTGCGAACATATTAAAATGTAAAAAAAAAAAAAAATGCGTGTATCAGTGTGAACACGCGGTAGAATGGTTAATGGTTTAATGGAATTGTTAATGGTTTAATATTTCACTCACCGATTGCAAACAACGGTAATTTTTAAACAAAAAAATGTAAGAATAATATTTTAGTAAAAAATTCTCTTAAAATGGCTAATAGACGAAACACACACACACACACACACACAAATTTTTAAAAGCCTTAATTTTTTTATCCATTTTTTCAATCTTTGAACAGATTACGGATAACACTATTTTGCATATGGAAAAAAAGTTTCGTTAGATTATTTTTATAAATAATGAAGTTAGTAAATATTTAATTAAAATTTTGAGTATTTTTTGAAAAATCGTTGAAAAAAAGGTTTCGGCAATTTTTTTTTATTGACTGATTCTAAAAGAGAAAAGCATGAACTTGTTTAGGATAAATTATCAATTCATTAACGTGAAAGGAAACTAAAAGGGAATAATTTAGAAACCATTTTTATAAAAGCGTATCAAATTTGACTCATTTAAAAAAAATCGTAAAAAATAGAAAATATCATTATTTTGTAAAATATATATATATATATATATATAATATATATATATATATATTTATACCATATCGTGGTGAAAAAATGATCTTTCCGATTCTGTAATTATTTTTTGTCTGAGATAGATAGTATGAATTAGATGGCGTTTTTAAAAACGTGGGAAAAAAATTCGGAACTTCTTTCATTTCTACCTGACGTTCATCGCGTAACCGTAACTGGTAACGCGTAACGCAAATTTTTCCCTACCGTGCCATAAAAAGTTAACTTTAAAAAAATATTTTAAAAAAATTATTAATTTATCAAAATTAAACAAACACAATACATTCTGACATTATAAAAAGTAAATTACACATTTACACTGATATATTATACTTATTAATGTATCAGTGCTACACAATGTATTTTATAATTAATTTAACAATACGAAGAACAAGTTTAATAACTTCCAGTGACCCCATGAGATTATCATATATAAAATTACATTCAAAAATTAACACTTAACTTTATAATTAGTACGGTTTATAATTAATCTCTTAACTGCCGATTAAAAGTTACGCGATTGGCTTCCCAATGCCGACCATTTACCACGTAAATGCGCGTATGGGATGTATTGGGGCAGGGAGGAATAAAAAAGCTAAATTTTCTGAAATAAATAAATTCTTCGTAAACATTGTCAAGGGCATTTTATTGCATTCCAAAGCCTTCGGAATAATTTTATGGATAGCAGTGCAGAGAAAAGATCGTACGTCCAGGGAAATTAATCCATTGACTGAGTGAGACGTTTATATACGCCGATGGCACTTAAGAGAGTAAAGTCGTATCGTAGTTTTAGTGTGAAAGAAAAGTATAATTGAATTTAATACATTGTTAGTGTATGAGGGGGGGGGCGATGAAAAGCATGATTGAATATTGGGTCGTGAATATTGAAACTTTGAGAAGCACTGTTTTAATACATTTGAGTACCAGAGCCCCAATGAGTGAGGAATTATTAAAATTGAATTATAAAGTAATTCGAAGATTATTGGAATTCTGAAGCATGGTTACCAGAACCTTATTATCATTACGAACGCTTTACGTGAAAACACGAAATCAGTGGTTCCTCAGGGTAATTTATTTCGTAATCGTTAAAACAATACTTCCAAGTTTTATTCTTCTATGTCCTCACACCCTTACCATTAAAGGAAGGGGTCATCCAATTACCGAAAAAAAAAACGGATTTCTAATAATTTAAAAAAAGGTTTGCATTATATAAGTTAAAGACAGGTAAATAGAAAAATTTTAATGTTTTATATATTTAAAGTTTATATATATTCAAATAGAGTTTTATATATACATGTTATAATTAAAAATTACATTTTAAAGCAGGTGCATTTCTTTTTTTGGAAACAATTCACCTATAAACCATCATATTAGCGTAGTGAACATATAGGATGGGGAAAATATTACGAAATCAAAAAATTGTGGAGTTAACAAGTGATATACCTTCACTTTCATTGGCATGTTGGATAAGTGACATGTATTGATTGTGATGTATACATAAGCTATAAGCATGAAGATTTATTTCTTATTTATTTATTCCTTTATTACTCTGATATTTTGTGATCTATAAAGGTAAAATTACATCGACACACAAATAATTTCCCTTTTATATTAAATAATTATCTCTTTCTTATTAATCCTTTCTAATTATTTTCCATTCGCATATTCATTGGTTCACACGCAAAGCATCCACGGATTAACTCATTTTTTTTATCAAAGCAATTAAACAATACACAATAAAAATAGGCAATATATCCGAAACAGAAAAGTAATTATCCGAAAATTAATTTGTTTTGGAACAAAAATGTAAACAAGAATCGAACAAGCAAAGAAAGATATTTCAGGTAAGTACTTCAACTTATTTTATGCTAAATATTGTTTTTAAAGTAAACTGAAGAGCAGTTATTTTGTTTTAATATACTTTATGATAATTTCAAAGTAGTTAATTAGAACTGAACGGTAGGAGAAGACCAAGAACATATTTTGGTGGATTACAAACATATCTACTGAAATTCTCAGAAACACTCGTACTATCAAAAAAGTTAATCTGTGTACGAATGAAAATGATATGTGGGGAAATAATATCACATTTGGAAACACTTCTTTCACTAAACACTACAACTATAATCCGGTACATCAATTCACGTAGGCCTTTTAGTAACATTTATTTCTATCTATTAATTGCGAAATATTTCAATACGACACGGAACGCACGGAAAAAAGTTATGGGGATAGAAAAAAAAAAAAAAAGATTAATATCACAACGGAGCCATTTTCTCGCGGAAAGCACTGCTATTATTTATGGAATGCAAAAGGTATTAATAATAATCTCCAGTTAAGAAGATTATAAAATAGAAATAAGGGGTGCAGAAATTTTTTTCAACACCCCACATTTCCTTCTTTTCACTTAAGCTTCTTGTTAATAATCTATTAATTTAAATAAGAGCTTCTTAAGCTGTTGTTAATTATTCTACTTCGAGAAACAGAGGAAGAAATAAATCAAGGAGAAAATTAATTTAAATTAATTAAATGAGTGGTTTAGAAAGGGGAGGGGGTGTTGTGAAAGGGTAGGAAGGGTTTTTTTTCACTTCAGTTTGCCTAAAGTTCGATTTGATTATCGTTTTGCAGCCTCGATTTAATCCCACAAAAAATTCCACTGAAGTGTCAATTAGAAATTTTTTTTTTAAATATCAGCGTTTACATTTTGTTCGCACCATAATTATTTTTCCTTTACCATCTTGGTTCCGTAATTAGAAGCAATAAAATTTCGTACAAAAATAGTAGAAAAGTTAAATTTTCTTAATTTAAAATCAAGTGCTAACACTTTCGCTTAAATGATTCTTCGTAACTGCGATTTAGTTGTCATTAAGTTCAAAATGCGATTGCTGCTTCTGAGTTGTACTTTTTTTTTCTCTCACACTAATAAAAACTGCCAAATGAACTGGATTCGAAAATAACACGTCATTAATTATGTTTTTAATGAACCATTCGAACGTGTAATTAGAAACATATTTCATCTGGAATTATCTGAGATTAGCACACAAACTAGAATTAAAAAAATTGATTTTAAATTTGTTTATTTTAAAGATTCACACATACAATTATCGTTTCAACAAGATGTATTTTTTAAAAAAATGAGCTTATTTCTTTCTTTGCTTATAAATGTAAGTTATGCCAAATTACACATCAGGGGTCGGCAACCTATGGCACGCGTGCCATACGTCGCTCGCGGTACCATTCTCAGTGTGGCACGCTGTACTACTCTACAAATTTGTCGATTTTTAAGTGGATGGAAGTTGGCAAATTTGTAATGGATATCTTATTTGAAAAATAACTTCAAAACTATAGTTATTCACGGAAGTACGAAAAAATCTGAAAAAGATAACTAACGCTAAAGATAAATTTACAGTTATTTTGCAAATTATTGAATATCATTGCTGGAGAAATTTAATTGTTTGAAGAAAGAAAAAGACTTTTGTACTCAGGTATCCTCTTTTGGATCTACGTATAAAAGTATAAAAAATCTTTCCTCACATAAAAAATATTTCGAATCCGCAAAAAAAATTGTTTAACTACTGAGTGCTCAGAATCGTGTCAAATTGAAAGTCACATTGTTACATATTTGTCTCTCTTGATTTTGCGGTATGAAATTAGAGCGGTGCAAGCATTATGTATGCATTAAAATTTTCATATCTTTTTATTTAACTATGCTCAAGGGAAATACTTACATTTTACGTTTCTTTTTTTTATTTTAATAAACATGTTTAAAAATACATAATGTATGTGCAATTTTTTTGTTGAAGGAATAGTTATATTTTTAATGCTGTTTATTTTTACGTAAAGAAATATCTTTAAATGATGCAAAATGAATATAAAGGGTGTTTTTTTAGAGGTATAGAACTTTAAATTGCAATAAAACAACGATGTATTATTCGATTGACATGAATTTTTTTTTATTCGAAAGATAATCTTGTGGCATTACATTTTAAATATGATTTCTGGCATAGAACTGCCACGGCTGGCTCGGATGTAGTCCAATCTGGACGCCCAATTTTCGATGACTTTTTCCAACATTTGTGGCCGTATATCGGTAATAACATGGCGAATGTTGTCTTCCAAATGGTCAAGCGCTTGTGGCTTATCCGCATAGGCCAATGACTTTACATAGCCCCACAGATAATAGTCTAGCGATGTTAAATCACAAGATCTTGGAGGCCAATTCACAGGTCCAAAACGTGAAATTAGGAGGTCACCAAACGTGTCTTTCAATAAATCGATTGTGGCACGAGCTGTGTGACATGTTGCGCCGTCTTGTTGGAACCACAGCTCTTGGACATCATGATTGTTCAATTCAGGAATAAAAAAGTTAGTAATCATGGCTCTATACTGATCACCATTGACTGTAACGTTGTGGCCTTCATCGTTTTTGAAGAAGTACGGACCAATGATTCCACCAGCCCATAAAGCGCACCAAACAGTCAGTTTTTCTGGATGTAACGGTGTTTCGACATACACTTGTGGATTAGCTTCACTCTAAATGCGGCAGTTTTGTTTGTTGACGTAGCCATTCAACCAGAAGTGCGCTTCATCGCTAAGCAAAATTCGCTTATGAAAATCGGGAACAACGGCGATCTCGTTTTGGGCCCATTCGACGAATCTCTATGAGGCGTGAGTCTATTCATGATGAATTGCCAAACCAAACTGAGAATAAATCACTTGACAGCTGTTAAATGGGTCGCCATCTTGGAAAGTAATGCCAACTTAAACTTCTATACCTGGAAAAAAACACTCTTTATAATAAAACTGAAAATCTAAATTATTGATCTCTATTCTCTAACTCTGCATGCAATATCGCGGGAATCAAATTGTTTCAAAAATGCCATACTGTGCGGCATGCTGAATCATGTTGGTAGATTGGTTTGACACACCACATCTAAAAGGTTGACAACCCCTGTTATACATAGCAAATAATAAAAATCTGCAATCATTTATTTATTGCAATAAAAAAAATAAAATGCAAATGGTTCACTTCATAAAATAACAGGTAGCCACTTTAGCTATTAGTTTTATAGACAAGGGTGATTAATTCTTTATTTCACCAAATCCTCGGGAAAAGGGAGCTTACTTTATTTATACTAAACTGGACCTCAAGGATCTCATAACATAATGAGGTGTGGAGTGAGTGAGAGATATAAATATTAACGCCGCACTATTAAATTGCACGGCTAGCGTGTCAACAGTTCGAGTCTAGTATCGCTGAAGACCCGCCGTGTTGGCCATGAATGGCGAACCCATGTCATTGATGGCATGTGACACAATATTTTGGGTACGTCACCGATCAGAACGGTTTTCATTTTAGTTCAAAATAACAAAGTTCACTATGAAGTATTAGATGTACATGAGAAACCAGACGAGAAAAGAGTTATTGAAGAATTTATTTCCGTATCTCTGATTTTTCAAGCAAAAAATTTTTTCAGGGAGATTTTCTCAGTTGAAAGAATGAAAGCGAACGCTTAAGTTTATTATGTACTCTGTTGTGACTTCATTTGATAAACTGAAATTGTCCCAATTCGAATGGTTAGAAATTGAAGAATTTGAATTGCAACTGATTGATTTTCAGTCTAGTTCAGTATGGATTCAAAAATATATTGAAACAAGGAAAAAGTTCGAATTGATTGAAACAGAAAGATTAATAAGCAATGTAAGTAAAAATGCCAGTAACGTAATATTGAAAACATGAAATTGAAGTCGATTCCAGATACATTCAACTGTTTGAAGAGGATGGTCCTTGATACTTTAACCATATTTTCAACTAACTATGCCTGCGAGTTATTATTTTCAGAGATTAAAAACATAAAAGACTCGCTTAGAAACTGTTTGGCAAAATAACTCCAAATCAGCGTGCATTCTGCTAAAAGTAGCATCTTACAATCCTAATGTAAATTATTTGTGTCTTCTAATCTACAACAACATAAGTCACACTGATGTTATTTTAATTTGACGCTATTTTAATAACACGTATAGCTAAAACATTTACTACTATGCAGTGAAAAATGTATTTTTTCGCAGTAAATAAAGAGCTTTGAGTTTTGTCAGTATTTAGTTTTATTGTTTTCCCAATAATCACAAATCAAAACTATTTGACGGCACGCCTGTACCTCAATAAACATTTCTTTAGAAAAAAAATGGCACGTTGATCCATAAAGGTTTTCCACCCCTGGAGTAGGCCGATGTGCTTTAAATCTGTCAAAGCTCAAATGTATGCTCGTTGGTGCGGTCCGTTACTGTGGCCATCGAATTACATTTGGATTAAAATTAATATAGCTAAAATTCTTACAAAAACGGTGTGCCTCTTTTGTTGTTTTTACATCAGATCTTTAAACTACATTGTGTGAAAAGTTTCTTCCTCGGCTCCAGACTATCGTAATCTCTGTTGTAGTTTATTTATATCATTGTCCTTTCGTGTTTGATTTCGGGTCAGCAGTTTTGGCTCTTATATATTGCCCATAGACCAGTGCTTCTCAAACTTTCAATGTTGGCGACCCATTATTCAATCATAATTTTCATCGCCCCCCTTCATACAATAATGTATTGAATTTAATGAGGCTATTTTTTGACGCTAAAACTACAATATGACTTTAACATTTTATGTGACACCGGCGTTAATAAACGTCTCTTTCAGCCAAAGTATTCGTTTTCTGGACTTGTCTTTCCGAAGTACGATCTTACCTGATATCCATAAAACTATTCCGAAGGCTTTGGAATGCAATAGAAGGACCTTGACAGTGTTTGCGAAGGATTTACTTATATTAGAGGATTTTTGCACTCCCCCACCCAAAAGACCCCATTACATTCGAGCGTCTACATGGAAAATGAGGGAGCGAATCGCGTAACTTTTTAGTCAGCAGGTAAGGGATTAATAGTAAACCATACAAATTTTCAAGATAAGTATTAGTACAAGCCACTGGGGTCAATGGTAATTATCAAACTTGTTGTTAACTTAGTATTGTTAAACTATAATTAAAAATACGTTGTACAGTATTGATACATTTATAAGAGTATCATATCAGTGTAAATGTGTATTTTATTTTTTATTGTGTCGGAATGTATTTTTTTTGTTTACTTTCAGTAAATTAATAATTTTTTTAAATAATCTTTTGTTTTTGCCTTTTCAATATGCTCGCGCCCCCCTCGTAGAATTAACATGCCCCGGGGGTGCCCAACAGTTTGAGAAACACTGCCATAGACTGATTAATCTCCGATTTAATAAACTACTTAAGGTATCCGACTACTTGCGACAACTTTTTTAAAAAAAATGAAGATATGGAGATTTTTTTTTTTTTTGTGGTTTTAAATTTTAGCACATTTTAAGAAAAAAATGCTAAAAGTAGGAAGAGAAAAATAAATTATTACTACTAAAGCGGGAAAAAATGTGTAAAAATTGACAAAAAATTACATAAATAGGACCCGCTCTGTACAAATTGTAAATGAACAAACTCTCATTTTTTTTATTTTGATGTATTACTTTGTTATTCCTTTTTGAAATGACCTTCATGTTAAGAGATATTATAATTTTTACAAAAACTAGACCACTTTGTCTTAGCTATTACATGAATTGCTTAAAAAATAGTGATTATATTCACATAAAAAACTGTAAATTTTGTAATGAAACAGTGATTGATAAATTTGAAAAAGTCAAAACACTTCTGCTGTTATACAGAACATACACAAAAAATTTCAGCAAATTATTTAAAAAACTTTTTGAGCAATCGCTGTCCCTGTTTGAGCTTTTCGAAGGAAAAAAAAAACACATTTCGAATAAAACGCATTTTAAAGTTTGACATCTTATGTAAAGTAATGGCATCTGCTTTTACTAAAACACTTGTAGTTTTTGTTCCAGTGAATGGAAAATTTAAAAAATTTGGTATTTTTTATAAAGCTAATAAAATGACTCTTAAAATGAAACCATAAGAAAATTTTGTCAATTTTTAAAAATCATGATTTTAGGGTAGTTGGATACCATAACATGGTAATGTCTTACAATTTAAAAACGAGATGTATGTCTCTTAAAATAGCAATGCTTTGTGCTAAAAGAAATGCATTATCAACTTCTTTATAACATCCTCATTTAAAAAAACAGTAGCGAAATTTAGAGAGAGAGAGAGGGGGAGCTATGTTAATGTCGCACTACAAAACTGTACGAGCGCTATTGGTGACGGACCTCGTAATAGTGATCCTTGGTCAAGTGACGAGGACGTTATTTTATTCCTTATGACGTAAGACAGCCCACTTTATTGAGTGAGTGAATATTAGCGTCGCACTGTTCAGCTACATGAGGGCTTTTGACGACGGACCTCTAATTTTGAACCGTGTTCAACTGACGAGGACGACACCTAAGCTGGCACCCCCTCGCCTAACAACCACACCACACCAACGGGAGGATGTTTGAGCTCTCGATAGATTTGAAGTGCATCGTTCCCCTACATGGCGGGTCTGTTGTGATACTGGGCTCGAACTCGGGACATGCCAACCCCGATCCGATTCCTTGACCTCTAGGCTAACGTGGCCACGAGAGTCCACGTTAGCTGAGTGGTTACGGTCATGAACTCGTGGTCGGCAAGTCGTGGGTTCAAACCCTATTGCCACTAAAGACCCGTGGCAGCGGTAGCCTAGTGGTCAAGGTCACGAACTTATGGCCATCGTATCATGAGTTCGAGCCAAAATCCGTCGTGAAAGGGGGAGGATGCACGTTAAATTTGTCAAGGCTCTAACGTCTTCCCGTTAGTGGGGTGTGGAAGGTAGAAGAGGGGGTGTCAGCTCTAGTGTCGTCCTCGTAACATGACAATGGTTAAAAATTACGAGGTCCGTCGCCAAAATCCCTCGAGTAGCTGGATAGGGCGACGTTCACTCACTTACTCACTCATGACGCAAACGAGGCCACGTTAGCTGAATGGTCATGGTCATGAACTCATGGTCGGCGAGTAGTAATTTCAAAACCTAGTGACACTAAAGACCCGCCATGTAGAGAGACTGATGCACATTACATCTGTCAATGCTCAAAGTCCTGCCTCTGAAGTGATGTCGTAGTTTAGAGAGGAAGTGCCTACTCGGTTGTTGTCCTCGTCTCTTGACCACGGTAAAAAATTTCGAGGTCCCTCACCAGAAGTTCTCGTGTTTCTTTAGAGTGCGAAGTTCATAAACACACTTTATCATTTGACCATGGTCCAAAATTATACAAGAAATTGATTTAATCATCCAATAGTAATGAGTAGGAACATGTCAGACTGACCAACAGACCGGAACATCTGCGCCTGTACCTTAGTACCTAAGGTCAGGAAAACTGAGCTGTGCACAGTAGGCCTTGTGCCTCATGGACTGTTGCGCCTCTGAGTTTAGTTTTAATGAGTTGAAAACATTCATAAATGAACAGTATATTTTTAAATGAATCTAATTGGAAACATTTCGGCAGATTTAATTTTGTATAAAGAATATGTATAAAAACGTAACTATATAAAGAAATGGCAATTAAAATATTATTATATTTATTAAAATAACTGCAATTCTCAACAATATCAGAACCTTTTCACTAAAGGGAATATATATATATATATATATATATATATATATATATATATATATATATATATATATATATATATATATATATATATGTCATGAACAAACAGTTATAAATAAGACCTCGACACCAAAAAAGAACTTCCACATTTGTTTTAAATAATTAGTTTTAACCAATAATTTGACGCCCTAAAAATTTTCATTCTAAATTAGTAAGACCTCAATGGAATTAAATTTTAAGGGAATTTTATTTTAATCTAATGAAAAAGTTCACACACAGCAATAAATTTAGAGAATAAGTTAATATTTAATGAATGCTGACGCGGTTGGCGAGAAAAACAAACACACAAATTTTCTGCTTTATGTATATTGCATACATACATATTTATGGAACCCTAAATCATTGCAACACATGACTAACTAATTCTATTGCCTCTAAGGAAGAAAAAAATTACTACGTGCACGGCACTTAGGAAAAAAGTTAACGACATATGTATATTTTTTTTCTTCTGTCATTTCACGGAATTCTGTCGGTGGCAACATGTTAACCAAAATAGGAGCAGACATTCAAACAAAAGAAATTACAATGTATAGGTGATTCGTTTATAGCGTCATAGTCTAGGGGAAGAAAGACATTTTTTTTTTAAACCTACAGTTCTGTTGTCAAGGCAACACATTCCAAGTGCTTCGAAAAACACTTCAGGGAGTTGTATATGCGCGCATACTTCTCGCTCTTCAAGGTAATCGAGTTCCAAAGGAAACACTCACTTTTCGAAGTGAAAAAGGCGCAGAATATTTTGAAAGTCCCGTCGCGATTTTTCGCATTGAATGGGAAGTGATGCAAATAAAAACTTGTCACGTCTCCCGAACTGTCACGATGAAAAGAAGTTTCTTCCGAAGAAAGTTTATTTCAAATGAAACAGCATTTCTGGAGAGAAGCAGAAAAAATATTCAAAATAAACCCATTATTCTTGTCCCATCTCCGCTTGCCCGTGATTTTTCGACACTTGCCTCGTATGTAATTTATTTTTATTGAAAGGAATGCCCGGAGTCAGTAAATGACATTACAAAATGAAAATGCAAAACAACAAGTCAGGCAGACAAATAGAGTTTCGAAGAGATTATCTTCGACGCGCTTTCGATTCCCGACGTGTTTAGTTTTAGGAGAAAGAGAATCCAAACATCAAAAAAAAAAAAAAAAAAAAAACTGGAGAGAAAACGGAAATTTATATCGGAGAGAGAGGACAGAAAAGAGAGAAAGAAAAAAATCGAGCAAACGTAAAAGAGCGCGCCGAAAAATTTCGAAAGGGAACGAAAAAAAAAAGTGAGCAAAGGAGAAAATGTAATAAAATGTAAGATTAGTATCGTCTGATGTTTTTCCTCTGTTCCTTTTTTTTAAAGGAAAAAGAATTTCTCACGCATTTTTTTATTCGCTTCTCCTATCTACCGAATGGAGATTTCGGAGCAAATTTATATCCAAGAGGTTATTCCCTCTCCCCCGTTTTCTTTTTTTTGTTGTTATCTCCGTTATCCTACAAGGTAAAAGAGTATGTAGAAGAGGGAAGATAGAGGTTTTTATCTTTATCTTTCAGTCAGTGCATTTAGGAAGCAGCATAAAATAATTCCCACGTGCTTACGATTGAGATAAATGCTTATATGGACCACTTGCAACAAATTTTGATTGTTCTAAAAAAAACCCAGAAAAATGTATGACAATTTGTGATATTATTTAATTTGTCCTGCATTTCCTTTTTCTAAATGGGGCTGTAGATTGATATTTTACCATTGCAGACCTAGTACATTTCCCAGGAGCTGGTATCCCTTTTAAGTGCGGCACCACTTATGTGGATACTAATTGTCGCAATATAATTTTCACGGCCAGTTTCCTCCGCAGAGGGAGGCAGCTGAGATCTGACATTGCAAAATCACACTAGGAATTTAATTTTAACGAGAGCACCCAAACCAACACAGGAGCTCTAGATATCTTAAACATGTCGTATAATCAGTGGCGCACACAAGGGGGAGGGGGTCCGAAACCCCCCTCAAAAGCCCTTGAATTTTTTTCCGATTGATTATAATTCTAAGTATATAGTACGTAAAAAATTTAATTAAGTATTTCTTATTAATGATTAATTTTATTAATTAATGCTAATTATTTATTCAATAATTCGTTTTTTAATGTGTTTTGTTCCCGAAAACCGACAAAATTAAAAGGAGCATGATACAAGACTGGTGAACTTTCGACTCCGGACATCCCCCCTGAAAAATTCCTGTGTGCGCTACTGCGTATAATCATACGACTTGGACGCTGTCGATTTTCTGCATCCATGGAAATCCATCGACTTGGGCCGGGGTCGAACCCGCAAATGGGACGTATGAGGCAAAACGCCAAACCAATTACGTCACCCAGGCTGAGTCCGGCATTTCTAGTGTTGCCCATTTCGGACCAAATAAAATAACATAGAATGAATTTATTAAATTAATGGATTTAGTTAACTTTGCACTAGAGTAGGAATGTGTGAGTGTAGACCACATACTTCTTTTATGGGAGAGGTTTTCATTAAAAAAAACACTTAAAATATGAAAGCGCCTAGGCACAATCTTTATGCTTAAAATTAAAAATCAATTCATCTATGAAAGGGGGCTTAAACCCCCAAATACTACACTTGTGTAAGCCTCTGGTGCAGACACTGTGCAGCAGGAGTATAATGCACACCTCCGCATCGCGAGGGGGAGGAGCAGGACTCTCGGGTGCCCAAAGCCTGACTGACGTCAAGTACGGCTTGGATTTCAAAATCTCATTTTGCAGGGGGAATTCATATTCTCCAATACGCCACTCAATGTACACCCATCGATATAAGTATTTCAAGACTCATGACAAAGCTATTCAAGACAACTTAACTCATGTTACTTTACTCATTAATCTTTACACTTATCCTTCATGTTAATATGATAACATTTGTTATCTTAAATATAAGCTCACTACACTTTAAATACGTTTAAAATCAGATATTTATAACTTTCTTTTTCTCTTTTCCTTACACAGGAATTTTCTGCATAGCTTGAAGAACACACACAGAGATGATTTTAAAACTATATATTCAAAACATTATTTTGAATTTTGGATTATGTACCTTTTACATCAGAATCGTTTTTTTAATTAAAATAAATTAATTAAATTATTGCACGGTTTCCCCTCTCCCCTCACCTCCTTTTTTTAAACGGTGAAAGTACTTTGAATTTAGGTATAAAAAATTAATATAAACGCATTGTGATACTTATAGCATTAAAAGTTTTAAAAAAAATACACAAAATCCCTACTAAATAAAACAGCCTAAGCTCCCTTTGCGTCAAAATATATGCCTAAGTACGCTTTTCAATCATACATAATATATATGCATTCATGGACAAAAAAATTAGCGCACCAAGAAGGAGTCATCAAAATGAAACGAAATTTTATATACGTAATGAGTACTTTGATATAAGTAAAGGATTAGAGAATCAAAGAAAAAGGGTTATGTAATTCAGAAAAAAAGGCAAATTACGGAGGGTTTAATACCCTGTTGAACCCTCTCTAGCGCGACTGCACGATGCGATACGATCGCGCATTGAAGCATACACGTTCTGTATGATGTATTGAGACATTTAGTTTCATGTTTGCTGTAACCTTGCCTCCAGTTCGTTCAAACTCGAGGGATGCCCAATTCGCCGACCCAAATGATCCCAGATATGCTCGATTGGAGACAAATCTGGGGATCACGCAGGCCAAGGAAGGGTAGTAACAGTGCGAAGAAAGTCTTGTCTTCGCAAGAAGAGCTTTGTAAGCCTTGTCGTGTGAGGCCGAGCATTGTCTTGTTGAAAAATGGCTCCTGGGAGCCGTTGCATGAGTGGCAACACATGTGTTTGCAGGATGTCATGGACATAACGTTAGGCTGTCATGGAACCACGAATCAATACTAGGGGTGACCGTGTATTGTAGGCAATGGCTCCCCATACCATCACATCAGCTGTGGGAGCGGTGTGTCGCTATAAAGCAAAGGTAGGATTGAGGCGTTCACCACGGGGTCACCACTCGCGGACACGATTGTCATCACTGCTGAGATTGAATCTGGATTCATCGCTAAAGACAACCTGGTTCCATTCTGCTGCAGCCCAGTTTCTTCGTGCGTGGCATCACTTCAAACGGAGGCGCCGATGGGTGGGCGTCAAGGGCAGCACACGTAATTGGCGCCACGATCCAGGCGCCTTTGTATGGTTCGAGAAGACACAGGGGCCCCTAATGAAGGTGCTACCTGAGCCTGGATGGCGACCGATGAAGCTGTTGGCTGTACGTTTGCATATCTTACGATGTGGTGGTCTTCTCGACGTCTGGTCTGGCGAAGGCGTTCTAAGCCTGATCTTTGTGTAAATGACATCTTTCGGATCCTCTGGTTCCAGCACCTCCTCACAACACATTTAGAGCGGCCTAATTGACGAGCTACTCACCTAGCTGACTACCCAGCTTCCATCATGCCGATGATTCTTCCCATCCCAAACTGCGACAGCTGCTCATATTATCTTTGAAAACGGCGTATTGGCATGTCTACCTCAGATCTTCCTTTGCAAACGATTCAGCACACTCAAACAAGCTTTGGTTACCTGTTTTATACTCCACGGAAAACGACGTTAAATGCCCTCTAACGGCTATACATAATGCGCAATCACGCTGCATTTCTAATCATTTGCATATCTCTTCATCATGTACCTAAGTTTCGTTACGATCCCGCAATTATTTCTTGGTGCGCCAATTTTTTTGTCCATGAGTGCATATCAACAATGAGTGCATATCAGTATTCGGAAACTCTACATAGAAAAATTGATCAACTTTTTAGTCTTTTATTAAAACTTGTGAAAAATGATTATTATCTTAATAAACTATAAAATAAAAATTTTATTTTGATATCTTATTATGCCACCTTTAATTAGGTTGGACATCTCAAGACATGACAATCCTTCCATAAAAAGGCTAAATAAAAACATATCTCACAAAACGAAATTTATTGTTAAAAAATCATGTGTTGCTTTATATTAAAAACTCACAATAATAATCTTTATTTTTTCTTCCCATCTAACTCAAAAATGCCTTATAATTGAAAAAAAACCCCAAAAATAGCATCTTATAAAAAAAAAGAAAAGAAAACTACTGCGCAAATATTTCTAAAATTTTTATATTTCTTCGAGACTTAATTAAATTGCAAGACAACGCCAACACCAGTTAACTCACTATCACCAGTAAAAGGGCTTAAAACCTTATAAATAGAGGATTTGAATTTCTAAAAAGCCTTAACACCATTAATAAAAAAGTGTTTTCCATTTGTTTAACAAGCCAAAAAGAGCTACCGGAGGAAAAAGAAATAATTATAAAAATAATGATTCATCACTAACAACCATTGAAAAAAGAACGCTAAGAAAACGAAAAACGCGATGCCTCTTCAAAACAAAATCCAAATTTTAAATTGTCAATAATTCTCCGAGCCTTTTGCAGTGAAGATAATGATAACGATGGCGACAGTAATGAACAAGCCCTAACGAGAAGGGAAAGGGCTCGTAAAAGAAAGATTAATAATGTTTGTCAAACTCTATTCTTTTTCAAAATCAGATGATATAAAAATTAAAACCTACTATTATTTTTTCCCCTTTCGGCAAACCCCTTTTCTGAGTAAAGATGTTTAATCTCGCTAATTGGAACAAAGCCAAACGTTCCAAGCATTAGGTATGTGGGGGGGGTCGAGACACACCTGACGACAAGTAAACGATTTAGCAAACGACGCGGAACGTCTTTATTGTGAAGTGAGAGAAAGAAGCAGAGCAAAAATCTGTCGTCGGTGATGGATGATGATAAATGGCCGGTCCAAAATAAAGTTAGAATAATGTGCCCAATGGATGGAGCATGAAAAGAGGGTGGAGGAAGAGAAAGGACAACCCCCTTCCAGTCACTACCGAAACGGGAAGTGCAGATTTCCGAGAGTCACAATCACTGAAAAATCACCCGCATCACTCTTTATAAATTATCGCTTCTTCTCTCTCTTTATCGCTGTGTGTGCCCCACATCAGAAAATTTTACACCACAATCACTGAGAAATGACCTACTTCCAATCACGGTTAACTCTACCGCACACATGCATCCTGGAGATTTCATTACCTTTATTCCTGGTCACACAACTTATAAGAACATATGTAAAACTTATTCCGTCAAAGAATCATTACTTTCCCCCTTATGGCATCTTAGTATTCAGCAAGAGAATAAAGCCTAGTAGAGTCGGACCTCTATATAACGAAGTCGCTAAGTCCCGAAAAAAAGTTCGTTATATAGAGGTTCATCTTTTAATATACTTTATAAACCACATAAAACAAATATTTTAAATTTATAAACACTGTTTATTCAAAAAAGTAATATTATTCTCTCTCACCTTCATTTTAAATTAATTTATATTTATTTTATTTATCTAAACCATCAAAAAAAGAAAGAAACAAACAAAAACTGCAAGGAAAACAGGAAAAAAGAATGTCGAAGAATTCAATGTATTTACAATACTAAGAAAATAATTTTTCCTAAAATTGAGGAATTTTAAGGACATTTCCTAATTTAAAGCATACAAGTAATATTAAATATACGTTATTTTATAATTAGAACACGCGGAGACACGGGGCAACTCCACTGAGGGCGAAAGAAGGTATCAAAGATGTTTCTAGTGACTTGAACAATGAGGTTCAAGGTTGCACGTCTTAGATGAAACGTTCAGTACTGAATTGCTCTCGGCGAGTTAGGATCTAGTAAAACCAGTTGAAGATTTACGACCACCATAAAATGTGTTAAAGGGAATAACTTGAAATGTTCAAAAATACTTTAAATAAAGGGGGGATTAAATCACAGAGAAAAAAAAGTTTGTCATATAGAAAATGCACTTCGATATACAGAGGTTATTTTACTAATAAAATCGCGCAATGTTCACCGTTAAAGGAAAAAGTTCGCTATATAGAAAAATTCGCGATATAGAGGTTCGTTACATAGAGGTTCGACCGTATTATAATTTTGTATGTATCTTAAAGCTGTCTTCTTTAAAAGTTATCTTCGCGTAATGTTACAGAGAGAATGTTCTTAAGTGAACCTCAATAAACCCGTGTCACATAGTGTGAAATGAGTGAAATGTATAAACAGATATGATGCCATTCGCTTTTAATATACAGTCGAACCTCTATATTGCGAATTATTCTACATAGCGAACTTCTTCCTGGAACCTTGAACATTTCATGATTTTCTTCGTAAAATAACCTCTCTATAGCGAAGTGTATTTTCTACATAACGAACTTTTTCTTTTGTCTTTCAATTTTTGTTCTCCCTTTTTTTTAAAAAAGTATTTCAGAAAAAATTTCAAGTTATTCTCTCTTTAACTCATTTTATAGTGGCCATAAATCTTGAACTGGTTTTATTAGATCCTAACTCGCCGAGAGCAATAGAGTTCTGGACGTTTCATCCAAGAAGTGCAACCTGTAACCCCCATTGCCCAGTTCTCTAGAAACATCTTCAATGTCCTCTTTCATCCTCAGTGGAGTTGTCCCGTTTTCTTATTATAAAATAATGTATGTTTAATATTACTTGTATGCTTTAAATTATATGTATAAAATGTCCATAAAATTCATTAATTTTATTTATAAAATTATTTTCTTCATATTGAAAGTACAGTGGATTGTTCGACATTCTTTTTTCTTCTTTTCTTTGCAATTTCGCTTTCTTTCTTTCTTGATGGATAAGATATATAAAATAAACGTATAGTAATTTTAAAAAAAAGTGTGAATAGTTATTTGTTTTAATATATAGCGTTTTTCAATTTAAAATTTGCTTTATGGGGTTTATAAAGTATGTTAAAAGATGAACCTCTATATAACGAATTTTCCATATAACGAACTTTTTTCCGGGATTTAGCGACTTCGTTATATAGAGGTTCGACAGTATATGATTGGTTTGAATTTCATACAAAGTACATTATCAATATCTTGCTACATTTGTGGGAAGAAAACAAATGTACATTAAAATAACGAAAAATTTTGTACTATAATTTTGAATTATAGTAGACGAAACAGATTTTCGAGTTTTATTATAAATCCTTAAAAATTTTTCTTAACTTAAAACCAAATAAGTATTGATGACGTTACTTCTGTTACTATAGTAAAATAAAAATATATATGGATACTGGGAAGAAAGAAGATATATCAAAGATCTTAAACTGAAAAATGTGAGGAGGAGATAAAATTTCAGGTTAACATTTATTTAGGCTTGGGAATTCATTATGCATTTTTTTAATTCATAACAATTTTATATTTTCTTACAGTTACTTTTAATTTGCATATCCCAACTAAAGCAAAATAAATTCTTGTAATTTAAAAAACGGAATATTCATACTTATGCTATGTTTGTATAGTGCTCTGAAGTTAATAATAAAGTTATCCACAGAAGAACAATTGCGTTAAGGTGCAGTCAAAAATACGAAATGTGACCCTACAGTGTCTTTCTTCCGTAAAGAGAATACTTGTATTCAAAATTTTTTCATAGATCTCTTATCTTTAAGGTAAATTTCAAATGATTATAATAAGTTCCATTAAAAAGGATGGCACCCGTTTTGTTTAAATATTTGACATAGTTTTATGGAACTGAAAACAAACAAAACTCTTCTGGAAATAGCGCCAAAAAAATCACTTAGTGATTTTTTTTTCAAAAATTTTAAGTAAAAAATGTATAACACACATTAAAAAAAATGCATATTTTGCGAAAAAAAACTTTTAACGGTACTTAACTTAAGAAGAAAAAAAATAAAGAGGATTGGAAAAAACTGCTTACGCAAACTTTTCCAGTCGACTTATGCTCAAGACATTTCAAATTAAAAGGAAAAAAAAACTGTTGAAGTTTACTTACTTTACAGAGACAACTTTATTAAGGATTTGCTGTTCAAGTAAGGTGATTCTCAAGCTTTTGAATATAACTATTTTCATTTCTAGAATTCAGTCAAGTTTTGTAAACGAACTTAAATCCATCGGAAATACCTTAATTTTGCGAAGTACACAAGACACATTATTCTATTGTTTGAAATACTCGAAACATCTTTTTCTTTGATATTCTTTGTGTTTATTATACTCTTAAATAATCACGCACGCTGACTGATTTCTTTATTACAAAATGAATTTCTATAATGTTTTCTGAAGTTTTTAAAAAAATACTGAGTCTATAAAATTAAAAACGCATAATTAAAATAAGTACAAGGGATTTTATAACGAGTACAATGGAATTATGATTACCTCTGATTTGATACGCTGTTGAACGGGGCATATAACGGAATTAAAAATTTTAAACAGCAATATTTGCTTTTTTAAAAACACTTTTTTTTATTTAATGAATTTTTAAAAAAAAAAATATCAGCAATAAATGTATGAAATATAGCTCGCTATTCCTATTTGCACCACCTTACATGGAGTTAAACCTGAAAAATTTTTGAAATAGGAAAAGACTTCAGAATTAGTTTTGTATTCTCATTTTGTACTGATATATGTGAGAGAGAAACTATTTTTTATCATGTACAACTTAAAACTTCTGATCCAATAGATGCATTTTTTCCCACAGAAACTATGTTATATAGTTAGTTTTATATACCTTTATTCTTAATTGATTTTTCACTTTTTTTTTTTACCTTAAGCTTTTTAAACTTTGCATAATATAATGAGAATAACGGTATCAAACTTTTAAACAGACGGTTTGGGGCAATCAAATAAACGGGATCAATGAGAAACGCTATTTTAAAATTTAAAATATAAATTATTCTTATTGCTGCTATTGTTTTGCTTTCGGAATCTGGAAATCAAGCTTTCGGATTTCAATTAGAGAAAATTAAAAATTGAACAGCATACGAAAAAAAAATCCAATATTATTGTGCAAATACATTATTCACACAACGCAATATTACACCATCAAGAAACAGGGAATTAGAATTATACCGAATGCTAAGTCAGATATTGTTCAGTATGTTAAAATAAACCGCCTCGTATGAACAACAGTAACATTGTAAAAGAATTTTGTACAAATAGATCCTGCAAAGGAAGGAGATGCGGAAGATCTAAACCTCAATGGACAGATGTAGCAGAGGACTGTTTGATTTCTAAAACTAACAGGGGGAGTTTAGCGGTGAATGGGAATGTCTGATTCAAAAGGCTTTAAGGTCTTATCACACGTACGAGCAATTTCCCAACCAATTTCGAACAATTTCTACCTAGTTGTGATAACAACGGCTCCAAACAACTTTTCCCCAATGAGCTGAAAAAGTTGTTCCAAATAAAATTTGCTTAAAATTCCAGCCAATGGGATTTTTCGGTGCCCTACGTCATAAACAAGATGGCGGTTTCGGTCTCGTCAAACGCATCAAATATGGCGTATAATATTGTAATGGTGTATTATATTTTGACGGCGTAAAATAATTTAAACCGAATGGTGCTCTGTTTCTGTTTACGCCGAACAACAAAAGCGTGAGAGAAATAAAAGAAATAATATTGGATATTCGTTTTCCGAAGCAGAAAAATCGGCGAGTAATTTTCAATGTGAAGATAGAGCGTGGCTGACGTCAGAGTATGTCGTTTTGCTTACGGCAACCCTTCACTCTCAGATTGGGCGAAAAAGGTGCACGAAAAATGTACGTGAAATACAGCCTTTAGACCAGGAATACTCAACTTGCGGTCGCATGTGGCCCACTAGCCTTTGTTGAGTAGCTTGGTCATGGTGCATTGCTTTAAGAAGATCAATTATTTAAGAACAATGTACTAAAAATTTAGTGGGAAATTCTGTCAATCAAGCAATCAAATTTATCAATTTTGCTATTAATTTGTTATTTTTGATAGTAAAATGTAAACAAGAGAGGCTTGTCGATGAATGAAAGGAAATCGAAACTACCCTATAATTATAATTTAGTAAAAAATCCAAGAAAATAAACATTCTTGTGTGTGTGTGCTTGTAAAAGGATTTATATAGTATTAAAAAACTAAAACCGAAAAAATGAGTTTAAATAACTTGAACAGTTTTGCTCTGTCCAATTTTGCTGTGGTCTCTTAGTGTTTTTCCACATTATCCTCATGCTTTGGTCCGCATGAAATACCCGCCATATGTATGTGGCCTGACCGGTAAAAAAGTTAAGTACCACTGCTTAGACCACCTGGGGTTGTCCCGCAATGGTCGATGATGAATGCTTTCAAGAAAAGCAATTAAAGACAAAGTTTTTTTTATAACCCTTTAAAATACGGCTCGCATGATCGTGCGGGTTGGACATTTTTGCACCTTCAAGGCCAGAAATATTTTTATCTTTAAATATTACATTCTTCTTGTTATCAACACTATACTGACCCCAATATATGATACAGGTAAAAATAATTTTTAAAAAAATGTTTACTAAGCCCCTGGAACGTGGAGTGTTCCATCTCGAATTTACGGGCTGTGTTTTAAAGGGCTAAAATATTAACTTTTTCAGTTTTTTGAATAAATAAATATTAGAAATCAACTTATGTCACTGGTAGAAATAAAAAGTCCCCCTCTCCCAAAAGTTTCACACCATTTATGTTAAAAATAGAAAGCAATTCAGAAAAATATTACATTTATTAAAACACATTAATTGTACAGAAATATAATACTAAAACTCATAATTTAAATACTGAAGATTCTTGCACTTAAGAACTATTTAATTTAAATTAATAGATGAACTAACTGATTATATGCACACAATTTCATGAGACGTTTTCCACCCTCTATTCAAAATATGGACTTGCAATGTTACACGCATATCAAAATAGGTTCATTCTAGTAATAGGACATTTCATAGCTTAAGGCGACACGCCCTAAAGTGGAGTCATCTTTCGAAGAGGAATTCTTTCTTAAAATAAATTCGAAGAAAAAAATATATTCGTGGGCGTTCTCTCCCTGCAGGGGGTGAATGTCGTCTGCTCTTTCGACAACCCATTTATCGTTTGGGGATTAACGCCCACCGATCTTTTCAACACGATACGATCCCACAAACTATTAATACATATGAGAATATGGAACATGATGTTCTAGAAGGAGACAAACGAACGGTTTTGCTTTTTAAACTATTTTTCACTTCAAGTCCTGTTACGTACTGTTTGTCAGAAGGTGGGGTTATAATTTAAATTAGCAAACGCGAGAGAACTTCAAACTTTAAATGTTCTCTCCTTGAAGAGTTTCATGTTGTGAGGAATACCAGCGTTTTTTGCCCCTTCGATTTCTGTGTGAGTATAAGGTAGGGGTTGGCAGACTTTTCCAGGGTACATGCTAATCTTAATTTTTTAAGGGGTCGCGGTCCACCCAGGGGCGTAACGGAGAAAAGTAGGGCCCCCTGCAAAGTCAGGTTTGGAGCCCAAAGCCTTAATATGTACTCGGCGTCAATAAATTTTAGCCACGTGTTCGTTACGCCACTGGGTCCACCCAGTGGCGTGGGTGTAGTGAGCTAACAGAAAGTCTACAAAACAGTCGGACCTCCATTTTACGAACCTATATATTGCGAATTTCTCTATTTAGAGAACTTTTTCCTGGAACTAAGAAAATTTTACAATTTTCTTCGTAAAATAACCTCCAAATATCGAAGTACATTTTCTATTTAACGAACTTTTTCTCCTGTGATTCGATTTTTTTTCTCCGTATTTTTAAGTCCTTCTAGTCCTTCGTGTGATGAAAAGATTATTAGGTCTTAAGACAAAAGGTCACCTCAAAATGCCTTGGCGGTCCACTGGGCGATCGCGATCGACTTAATGCCCACCTCGGGATTAAAATTTTTACTTTTTACAGAAAAGTGGCGGGAAAAATAAAATAACTACACACAAATTTAGCTTAAACTCATACAGATATATATATATAGTTATTAAAATAGACATAAAACCAAATTCTACATAATGAAACAATAATCTTTACCTTCAAGTTAATATACGAGTACATTCCATGAAAGCAAATTCTATCCTTTCTATAGTGAAATTGATCTATTCGATTTAAATTGATCTTACTTTACGCCACATTTTAAAGCAATGTGCCGGCTATTGGCAACGAACCTCGAAATTTTGAAACATAGTCAAGAGACGAAGACGACACCTGAACTGGCACCCCTTCTCCAAACTTCTGTTGTTGTTATTGTTAATGCTACCTGACTAACGGCGTCAGATTGAGACAGGCGAAATTCATTGCGGCAAATCTCTAGTTGTACGCCTATCGTTAGCCGTAACTTTGAACACCCTGCAGGTGAGAGCACAATTTAGCCCCACGAATTTTGAGGAAGAACAGCCTGGAGGTGGTCGCAGGGACATCCTTCCTCTCTTCACTTCCACAAACTACACAAAAGGACTCGTGGCTCGGCGGCTGTTTAGAGTCCCCCGTGCTCACAGGCACTAAATATTCACAAACACTCATGCCTCCTCCTGCTGGATTCGAACCCAGAGCATACGGCACATCATTCATCGGCAATAGAGGGACTCACGGGAAGACTTTGTGCTTCGACAAATTTAGAGTGCCTTTCTACACGGTAGGTCTCCAGTGGAATCAGGTTTTGAACATGCGAATTGAAAACGCTAACCTAGAGTTCTTGACTCGGGTACCGTGACCTTCTCAAAAGTATCTAAAAGCAATTTCATTATATAATTCTACACATTAAAATGTGTGCATTTCTTTCAAAGACCATATTTTCTTATGGAATAGATTTAAGGAATAGAAATACAAGTATCTTATCCCATTCTATGCATTTTCATCGTTCAACATATATTTGTACTAGAATAGTGCGTCACACTTTTGAATCTATCTAAAGAGTGCATAGTATCAGATGAATCATACAGACGTTAAACTTTTTTGCACAAAAAACGCAATATCTATTAAATTAATTTAAGTCAGCTAAATAGAGTTTCTTTATTTATAGAGATAGCATATTTTCCAAATATAAAGCGTGGTTTATAATATGTAAAAGAAATAAAACTTCAAATTTGTGTGTGTGTTGTATATTTACCATTCACATTTCTTTTGAAGTATTACTTCTTAAAAGCAATCGAAAGCATATGTAAAATGGTCCATGTAGACTTACCGAAAACCATTTCCATTATTTTCAGAAAGAAGAAAAGAATTGTTCGTCAAAACATGTTAGTAAAATGTAAAAATCTTCATTATAAGAGTTAATTGTTACCTTATAAACTATAAATAATTTTTTCAAAGGTTTCAAAAAGGTTTTTCAAAGTTATTCCTTTTAAATTTATTAAGATATTACAATTCACTTAATTCGGGATTTTGTTAGTAATGTCTTGAATAGATGATAGTTCAACAGATGGATGATCTCGGCATAACTTATTGACGATAACTGTTCGTCAAACTGTCAATGAGGAAGAAAATTGATGACGAGAACTGCCGGCACGACGAATAAATCATTCTACCTCTTAAAATATATACTTCTTAAGAGCTTCCATCTTAAAAACTTCGCTTCAATAAACTAAATGGAAGTTAAAGTTCTAACTAACAAAAAAAATCGATTAATTTTTTTTTAAACTTTGTTAAAGTCAACGACATTTTTGGCAACAAACCTCATTAAAGAAGAAATTCCACATAATCGACTGATTGTGAATTAGCAGAAACATTTTTACCACGTAAAAACATTCTTCGTTGACACGAAAAACATAAAACTAATCTTTGGTCTTGAGAGAGAGAACAGCTTTTCCACATTTTTTCAATCTCTTCTAAAAAAAGGAAAGAAAAAACTCATTTTTATTCTACAGGCATTTAAATAACGAAACCCAGCTAATACAAATCAGGAAAAAAGTCGGCATTTTAAATGCGTCCAAACATTTTTTTAACAGCTCGGTATAATCACAAGTGTTTATGGCAATCAAGAGACAGGACAAAAAAAAATAGGGAGGGAGACAAAACAAAAAAAAAGCTTCCCATCGGGAAACTCACTACCTATAATCAGAAACAGGTCAGTTTAGTTAATTACAGAGTTATTAAAAATCGTCACGAAAATATTTAATAAAAAAAAGTAAACTAGAAAAAAAATTTCCGGGAGGGGGGAGGGAAGTACACACACCACACATTGGTAATCGTTCTTTCGTCCCGGGGTTATAATTAAATCAACCACAAGAAATTAATAAACGAAAAAAAGTAAAAAAGAAAAGAAAAAACCTCAGCACACACACACAGCTTAAGCCATTGGGGAATAATAGGAAAAAGGGGAGGGGGTCATAAAACGTGAGCTGCGCAGACCAGGAACAATGACAGTCAACTTGCTAAATGATTTCCGAACGTGACCGCATTTTTTCTACTTCTTTTTTTACTTTACTATGGCGGCAACATGAAGTGCAAGAGCAGAAATCGAATTTAAGTCAAAAGATTAATTGCATTGGAGTTATAATGTAGCCACTGAATGCTAATGAGATTTCGTTTTGCTTTTTTTCATTGTTTTTCTTCTCTCTTTTTCTCTTTTAATCCCGTACGTTCCTGACGTTCTTCCTTTTTTTCCCCAAACATTTTTTTTTAATCATGATTACTTAGGGAATGTGCAGGGAATATGCGGATATGGATATTTGAATGTATGACAAAAAAACTGAGAGGATAAAATCATTAAACTGATGTTTGCGCAAATCTAATGATTCTTCTTAAAGTGTTTAAAATTCTTTCAATTTTTTTTATAATTATTATTATTATGGGGAAGAAAATGTGATAAATATCGTTAAATTTATTTACGGTTTACTTTTTTTTTAGAAGTGTTCTGAAAAACAAAGACTAAGACAAGCTGATGTATGGGACCACCATCCTTAGTTTCGTTTTAGGAAGATTTGCCATCGTAATTCTGCATCAGTAGCCTTCGAAGTGGAATACGCAGAATTGACTGTACATTAAGGTATCCGACTACGTTCGGAACCGTGATTTTAAAAAAGCGCATAAATGGATAATTTTCATGATATTTAGTATCACTCAGATTAGAATACATGCATAAAATTGATTTAAGGACATTTTGACAAAAAAAATTTATTTAAATATAATATTTTGGCAAAAAATTAACTCAGAATAATCTCTTTCCCAAATGTTCTTTTGTGAAAACTGCTTCTATTATAATAATATTTTGTCTGTATATAGCTGAGACCTCTCTACAGAGGCCCAACAAGAATTTTTGAAAAATTCCCATTACTTTCAGAGTTACCACTAATTGAAATAATTATTGGCGTTATTTGCTTAAAATTGCTCCCCTCTGTTGTCGTAAAATATGAATATAAACACACTTCTAAGTTATATATTTCAAAAATTCTAGTCGAGCCTCTGTAGGGAGGTCTGAGCTATATACAGGCAAAGTATTATTATAATAGAAGCATATTTCACAAAAGGAGAACATTTGGAAAAAAGATTATTCTAAGTTAATTTTTTTGCCAAAATATTATATTTAAATAAATTTTTGTGAAAATGTTCTTAAAAGAATTTTATGCATGTATTCTAATCTAAGTGACACTAAATATCATGAAAGTTATCCATTTATGCGCTTTTGCAAATCACGATTCCGAACCTAGTCGGATACCTTAAAAAAGTATATTTCTTAAACTTTTTATAATTATTTTCCTTTTTGCTGGGGGGGATGCCAATCGAAAAAGCTTGAAGACTCTCACTTTTCTTAAATGTGTACTGCACTTGCTGAGAATCCATTAGAAATGTAATGCATCTTTTCACAAATAAACGTAATACAGCGATTCTCAAACTGTGGGGCGAGTTTAATGCGGGCGACTATCGACGAATAGGGGCAGTCTATGACGAGGGCTGTTTAGGGCGAACGTTATGGAATGGTTGGTGTAAAAGTTTTCGAGAAGAACAGCAAACACGATATCGGATCTCCATGAAAATGTCCGCCCACACGTCTCCCGTGAAACCAAAGCAAGTTTAAAAAATCCTTTGGAAAATTTAGAACGCCCACCATACAGTCCGGATCTGTGACCCTGTGACTTGTAAGGCTTAAGGCCACTTAAGACAGTATAACATTTCTATTTGGACGATAAAGTAAAGGAAACATGGCAGGACTTCCTCAAGAATTAACCATGTTCTTTCTAGAGTAAATACATAGACCTGCTGCCGAAACGATGGGACTTGTGTTACTGCCCCCACCCCCAGAAAATATCTCTCTCTTTATTTCCTATAAAACCATTCTTTTTATTGAACTTGTTCACTTTTCATTTGGGCAATCTTTATAGTTGCAATATCTTTCTTCAGAATGATGTGTACATATTATTAACATCCTAAAAATCGTGTTAGGATATCATTTACTGAACTCAGGGGCGCAGTAACCCATGAATAACTCCTAAGGTATCGTAAGCTGAAACCTAACTTGCCTCAACTTACGTTACCTTAGGCGCTGGGGTGCATGTGCAGATGTTTCGGTCAAGTGGCTAGTCCAAACTGTTGGATATGATTTAAATCCTATTAATTATTAGAGAAATTTTAAAAATGAAAATGTAATTTTTTTAAAAAAATGAATCAAAATTAAGGCTTACTCTTCTTTCTTTTAAGATATCCGACTACCTTGAAATCATTATATTTTTCAAAAATTGACAAAACTTTTTTATGATTTTACTGTACAGACCATCTTATTATCTTAATAAAATTACCAAGCTTTTTATTTTCCATTCATTAGAACAAAAACTACAAGTGTTTTAATAAAAGAAGATACCATAGCTTTACACAAGATGTGAAACTTTAAAATGCGTTTTACTCAAAATGTGTTTTTTTCGAAAAACTAAAACGGGGTCAGTGACTGCTCAAAAAGTTTTAAAAATAGTTTCTTGAAATTTTTTTTGAATGTTTTGTATAACAGTAGAAGTGTTTTGACCTTCAGAGTTATCAATCACTGCTTTATTTCAAAATTTACAGTCCTTTATGTGAATATAATCACTGTTTTTGTAAGCAATTTCGTATAGTCACTAAGATAGAGTGCTCTAGTTTTTGTAAAAATTAAAATATCTGTTATCCCGAAGGTCATTTCAAACATGAATAACAAAGTAACACATTAAAATTGAAAAATTGAGAATTTGTTCAAAACATTTTCGTACAGAGCGGGCCCCGTTTATGTAATTTTTTTGTAGATTTTCACCAGTTTTTTTTCCCCTTTTAATAGTAATAAATTTTTTTTCTGTTTTCAATTTTACGATTTTTTCCCTAAAGTATACTAAATAAACCTAAAAATCAAAAAAAAAAAAAAAAAAAAATCCCCATATCGCCGTTTTTTCAAGAAAAAGTTGTCGCAAGAAGTCGGATACCTTAAATGGAGGGATCTAAGCTTCGGCTTTGTTCCGAAGTTTAATATCAATTGACCATCAAATTATACTTGCACATTCTCAAGAAAAAAAGTCATAGCATCTTCAAAATTTTTCTTACGACCACAAGTGTTTGTAAAGTACGCGTAAAGGGTGTTTTTTTAGAGGTATAGAACTTTAAATTGCAATAAAACAACGATGTATTATTCGATTGACATGAATTTTTCTTTTTTATTCGAAAGATAATCTTGTGGCATTACATTTTAAATATGATTTCTGGCATAGGACTGCCACGGCTGGCTCGGATGTAGTCCAATCTGGACGCCCAATTTTCCTTGACTTTTTCCAACATTTGTGGCCGTATATCGGCAATAACACGGCGAAGGTTGTCTTCCAAATGGTCAAGCGTTTGTGGCTTATCCGCATAGGCCAATGACTTTACATAGCCCCACAGATAATAGTCTAGCGGTGTTAAATCACAAGATCTTGGAGGCCAATTCACAGGTCCAAAACGGGAAATTAGGCGGTCACCAAACATGTCTTTCAATAAATCGATTGTGGCACGAGCTGTGTGACATGTTGCGCCGTCTTGTTGGAACCATAGCTCTTGGACATCCTGATTGTTCAATTCAGGAATGAAAAAGTTAGTAATCATGGCTCTATACCGATCACCATTAACGTTGTGGCCTTCATCGTTTTTGAAGAAGTATTCCACCAGCCCATAAAGCGCACCAAACATTCAGTTTTTTCTGGATGTAACGGTGTTTCGACATACACGTGTGGATTAGTTTTACTCCAAATGCGGCAGTTTTGTTTGTTGACGTAGCCATTCAACCAGAAGTGTGCTTCATCGCTAAACAAAATTCGCTTATGAAAATCGGGAACAACGGCAATCTCGTTTTGGGCCCATTCGACGAATCTACGCCTTGCTTGATCATATTTTAAATGTAATGCACAAGATTATCTTTCGAATAAAAAAAATTCATGTCAATCGAATAATACATCGTTGTTTTATTGCAATTTAAATTTCTATACGTCTAAAAAAAACACCCTTTATATCTGAAGAAATGCATAGAGTCAAAGGATAATAGGTTAAGGGAAAAAATGCACAAAACCACTTGATAAAGGACGGATCCGACTTTTTTTAAAAGGGTTCTTTGATGTCTCTTGCACACATCCAGCAATTTGCTTTCCACCGGCATCCACTACACAATGAGACAGAGCGAAGGAAAATGTTTTATTCATCGCCCTCTCACTTTGACCTTTCGCGCATTCCTTCTTTTAACCCCTTTAATTTGCTTAAGTACGTGGCGAAATTCCTCTCCTGACAATCCTTTCCATTCAAAGAAGGGGGATGCTGTCCCCATCGAGCTCTGTTTAGGCAAAATTACAGCGATGTCTCGCAAAATGACCCTCTTCAGTGCTCGGTTCTTCTTTTCAAATTTAAATAAGATAGGTGCTTCGCGTGACCTGTGTTTTCCAATTGAGGTATTTCCAGCCGGTTGTCGGTTTATTGTAGTGAAAAGGAATAGGAACCAGAAATGATATTTTTATGTTGTACCCAATTCAGAATATAATTAAATCAACCATTTTGATGGTTGATAATAGAATTGTGAACTGTAATTGGTGTAAATATTCAGGGATTACGCAAAATACCCCTCCACTACAAGTTATGAATGTTCTTTTTCAGATAAGTGACCAAAATAACATAGATTTAAAAATATACAGTAGTATTATCAAATTTTATGAAATTAATAATACTTACCGTAAAATCCGGCGTATAACGCGCACATATACTTAAGAAGTACAATTTTTAATTTTTAAGTATATTCGCCTTATAACGCGCACCCCCTGGTTCATGAAGAAGCATGAAATGCTCTTATGTTTTGAAGTCATTTATTCGAGGTATTTTTATAAGCCTTAGAAAAAAGAAAAAAAAATTAAGTCAATTCCTACTTTGAATGGATGAATAGAAGATATTTTATAAGCGATTGAAAATTTGAATAAGATCTATACATATATACCATGTGTTGAATTCTTAGATTGACAGGAGAAATGCAACGTGCAGCCGTTTATCATATTATATTTTAATTCAATACTGAGCAAAGCAGTCTGCACTCCAAGTCATGACAAAACGAGACTTCTTTCAGCGTTGATCAGCAGCGAGTGAGTCGTTAGTACACATGTCTTTTTTTTTTAAGTCCGGCGAAAGTAGAAGTCAAAGTTCTTATGCGGGAGGTGGGATGAGTTGTCCTGGTAGGAAGTTTACCCCAACTGACCCTTGAAGGACTGGGGATTGATCATATATATATTATAAATGCGAAAGTTTGTTTGGATGTTTGATCGTCTTTCACGCAAAAACAACTGAATGGATTTTAATGAAACTTTACAGTAATGTAGCTTAAACATCAGAAAAAGACATATGCTATAATTTATAAAGATATTGTGTGAACTGTCCAAAATATCACGATATCTATCAAGTAAGTAGGAAAAAATTCTGCCATCTGTAAATAATTCTGGCGTGCGCTGCAAAAAAAGCCCGCGACAGCATACATCTATCTTTTATTTGTGAAGAAACACTTTTTGTTTTGTCTATGCAAGGCAATGGCTTTTAATTTATTCCTGTGTTTAGTGAAATCCTATTTTTTTTATTTCAGAATAAAACTAAGTTTTGAGAAGAGATAGGTTGTTTTAAATCTCTCTTTATTTGGAAAGCTACTATTGATTTTTTTTTCATGTATGAACCATAAGAAGTTGATCCTTATATCAAAATAAATACTTTTATCGCTTCTGGTATTTAAAGTAAATAAACTTTGTCTTTCACACTACATCATTTGGACAAATTTGCATAATTTTTTGGGGTTAGTAGTTAATTATAACGCTATAATTTTAATTGAATAGGCAGATATTGCATTTTTTAAGTACAAAAAAAATAATAATTACTGTATTGTACTTTTTGGAGTGAGTGAGTGAATATTAACGTCACACTGTTCAGCTGCACGAGGGCTTTTGGCGACGGACCACGTAATTTTGAACCATTGTCAAGTGAAGTGGACGACACCTGAGCTGGCACCCCCTTCTCTTAACTACCACACCACACCAACTTAGCAGGAATATTCTACCAATACTTTGCAGGGATATTCTTTGAAATTCACTCTTCCAAGATGTATGGCAGCACGGGTTCTATGATGAGTATTTTAGCGGGGAAGGGGAATAGTTTTGTAGCAAAAATTGCGTTTTCAACTGACGGTGTTTTCAGTGGATTGTAAAGATTATCATTTTTGTCCCGAAAAAATAATTAATGGCAAAATTTAAGTGCCTTACGTTTTTTTGTTTGTTAACGAAGACCCTAGAAAACTATTTGACTATTTATTTTAAGTGAACGGTGTATAAAACTAATTTTACAGTGGAATGTCTTTAATTAGTTAATTAGCTCTAACGGATTAAATTTCCCAAAAATGAGTATTTTGTTTATGTATATCCCTTAATTTTCAATGTAGTGATAAAAAAAAAATACTGCATGAAAAAAAACTGCATTAAATCAAAATGCGGTAGATAAAAGTTTAACGTGCATCGCTACCCTACACGGCGGGTCTTTCAAAGCTCTAATAAAGCTCGAGCTATGAAAGTAGCTAGACATTTGCCAACTTGACTCTATCGTCAACATTTAGTTATGTTTTCCATTGAATCGCCATTATAATTTAAGAAACGACGTTGCCTGCGAATATTACAATTTTAACATAAAATAAATACAACAGAAAGTAATATTAATGTATTACAGCCAAGAAAAAATTCGTTAGAAAAACTAACTGACACCATCTGTTGATGTTGGGTCTAACTTGCTCATAAATAACGCAGAATGAATTTAAAATAAAAAGATATAATTTAATTCATGAATTAATATTTGTAAAAAACTGTATCAACATCAAGTGTCATCCACTACAAGTTAAAAATATATATTTGAACTTCAGTGGATGAAAAAAAAGTATTTTATTAACGATTGAAAATTTGAACAAGATACATATAAATAAATATATATATATAGGAACAGAAGTGAACTAATAGCAGGAATTGAAAAAAATCAAGCTCAACTACGCTATTATATCATTGAAAATTAGACAAATTCATTTCAAACTAGATACTAGACAATAAAGAAGCTGAGATACTAGAACTGAACACTGTCATACTTATATATTATGCTTTTATAGTTAGAAGCACCACATAACTTAAAGACAAAGCTGAATATTTTTCAATTCCTATTATTAGCCCACACTCTCTCTATATTTATCTTCGTGGAATTTTCAATCGTTAATAAAATACATTTTAAGGCGCTCCATTGAGCTGAATTTTATATACATGATTATTTTGGATGACAATACAATAATTTAATTATAATTAATAAAAATTAATTTTGATTAAAACTAATTATTTAAAGAATTACAAATACAGCCACTTTGGCATCATTCATTTCAACTTAGCAACCATTTTGGCGACTTGTGTCAAAACCTGAAAAGGTTTTTTTTTCTCACGTTTTAAAGCATTCAGTTGAACGGAAATTTTATATACACGATTGTCTTGGATGACAATATGATACTTTAATTATAATTAACACAAATTAATTACCACTTAATGTTGTGATTCCGTCATATGGATATACATATTTATATTAATTGTAACTATTTAATAAAATGTAGCTAAAATAAAAATTTTCTTTGTTGATCTAAGTAGGAATTGACTTAAATTTTTTTTTATATTACTTGTGTGTGTGTGTGTGTTGATAATGTTTTCCATATGTGATACAAAAAAGCTACCGTTAATATTTATAATTTGAGTTGAACTTAAACATAACCATACTAGTCCTAAATGTTTATGAATTATATTATCAATGTGACAATCAATCACGAAATATCACTAAAAATATTATATGTACGAATTATCGACAAATAAAGAATCCAGAAAAAGAAGATACAATTTCGTTCACTAGATTTTTCCTAAAACACGTTCCTTTCCTGGAAAATTAACATAAAAAAGTAAAAATACTTTTCATTTTTTTTTAAGTGAAAAAAAGCATTTTTTGGTAAGACGTATTACCTTGGAAGTATATTTTAAACAGTTTTGTGTAATTCGAAATTTTTCATTAAAATGTTTAACAAAAATAAATAAATAAAATAAAATAAAAAAACTTCCAAGGTTTTATGTAAAAAAGTCTGCATATTTTTGTTTCTGATTTTATTTCCTCAAATTAAAAAAAAAAATGCCACCCTCCTTTTTTTTAAAACGTTTTGCAACACCGGCCTGCATTTTACTTTCACCCAATAATTTCTCATCGCTCTCCTCATTCACTCGCTTTTATTTATTTATTTTTCTGCAACACCATGCATTTTTTTTGTTTCGTGTCTTTTTAGGTATTCATGAAGGAAAAAGAAAATTGTGAGGAGAACAAACTTAATATTCGACTCATACTGTATAAATTTCATGAATAAAAAAAGAAATTATGTTTTTAATAGAGTACTACTACTTTATTGAAAAAAATTTTTTTCTTAGTATTAAATTTTATTTTCTTCATGTTTTCCTACAATTAAGACCGCGATAGTCTAGTGCAGAGGTCGCCAAAGTGGTGGTCAGCGAGAAAATTTCACTGGTCCCCCCAAAAAATGTGGAATATACTTACTTATCACGAAAATTTACTGTGAAAATTCAGGATAATAATTTAAGCATACATTTAAAAGAAAGCCTCGTCGACTTATGGCCCGACAAAACTCTCTAAATTTCATTAATCCTAATCAAGATCTCAGTTTTGGCTTTCCATAAAAAGTGAATACCCTTTTCATACTAAACGGGCGATGAAAATTCTGATTCAATTCTCCACAAATTATTTATGTGAAAAGGCCTTTTCATCTGTCACAGCCACCAAAACAACATGGTACCGATTTCAGCTTGAAATAAATGCATTCTCTGTCTTGCAATAATACCATTGGATCCAAATATCTATAATCTTATTTCAAGTAAGCAGGAACTTATATCAAACTAGGAATGTATAATGCTAAAAGTTAAACCATTTTTTAATTGTTTTGTTATTACAGTTTTTTATTTTGTTTATTTTATTATGGTTTATTAATAAAGCTTTAAGAATTTGGTTAAAATTAATAGTTTCATTTTATTAACTAAGTGCATTTTATGTGTTCTTAGATCACAATTTTATTTATAAAGATATTTAACAGTTAAAAAATCCTATTAGTGGTCCTCGGGATTTAAATTATGAATATACTGGTCCATAAGATCAAAAAATTTGACGACTGCAAGTTAAGAGGTCATGGACACGAGCTCTAGGCCAGCGTTGTCGATTCGCGGGTTCAAGCTCTGATACCACTGAAGATCTGCCGTGTAGAGGTAGTGATGCATGTTAAATATGAGAGCGCTCAAAGTTCTCCCATTTGTATCGTGTGGCAGCTTGGAGAGGGTGTCAGCTCGGAATTTTTCAACGTCACTTGGTCGTGGTTCAAAATTACGAGGTCAGTCGCCAATAGCCCTTGTGTTGTTTTATAGCAGGGGTGGCCAACTTTTTGGGAAGAGTACCACTATCTGATAAAAAAAATTACGCGAGCCACTTTCAAATTTTCCAACAAACAAAAGAATGTTCAAAGGTAAAAAATGCTACTTATTGACTTATGCAATTTTTGCGCAAATAGCACATTTTTTACGCGTCTATAATACGTGGAAATTCAATAAATAAAACTAAAATACAGACTAAAGCTTCAGTGTTAATAAACCTTTTACTGGTTTAATGAGTTGGCTTTCGTATAAAATAAAAATGATTAACTTGAAACATTTTTAATTCTAAATAGTTATTGACCAGTCCGTACTTGTTAATGTGGTTTTTGAATTGGTGTGCGTGTGTTTTTTTACCAAGTTTTCTATATTAGGATTAGTTGTAAAAGATGCTAACAAAATTAGTTGGACTTAGGCGTGTATTAGTTAAGTTTGATTTTAATAGAAAATAATAGAAAGCTCATAATGGTAAACATTTAATAGAAAACACTTGTTCACAAATATGTTGATCGAAACCTACAACAATTTCTGATTGTGTATATATTAGGTTGGGGAAAAAGAAATCCATTATTTTTTTGGTAGATGGCTGTAGTGTCGATATCTCGTGAAGTATCGATCAAACAATTTCAAATTTATATATGCTCGTTGTCAAGGTGACATTTCTCACTAAAAAAATTGTTTTGCTTTTTTTTGTTTGGTTCATTCAGCTGTGAGTTACAGGGTGTTAAAATGGAAGTCAACAAAGAGAAAATTCGGTCCTTTTTACAGTTTTTCTTTGATAGAGGCGAAAAAGCAAGTCAGGTGGCTGAAATTGCGAATGGTGTTTATGGTGCTGATACTGTAACATCTAATTACGTGCAATTTTGGTTTCGTCGATTAGGTTCAGTTATTATTGATGTTTAAGATGCACCTCGCACATGCCCGTCGTCGAAAATGTCGATAAAATCACAGAAATAATCAAAGTTGACCGACGTGTTTGTAGTCCTAGTATCTCCCAGGAGCTAAAGATCGACCATAAAACAGTTTTAAGTCATTTGCGCAAAAGTGGATTAAAAAAAAGCTCCATGTTTGGGTGCCACATCAATTACACCAAAAAACAAGATGGATCAAGTTTCCATCTGCGAAGCTTTGGCCAAACGGAATGAAATCGACCCATTTCTTAAACGGATGGTGACTGGAGATGAGAAATGGGTCACATACTACGATATTGTGCGAAAACGATCGTAGCCGAAGTGCGGTGAAGCAGCTCAAAAGGTGGTCAAACCAGGACTAACGGCCAGGAAGGTTCTACTGCGTTTTTGATGGAACTGGAAAGGAATCCTTTATTAGGAGTTGCTTCTGCATGGCCAAACACTAAATTCAGATCTCTACTGTGAACAACTAGACCGTTTGAAGCTAGCGATTGACCAGAAATGGCCAGAATTGGCTAACAGAAGAGGTGTTGCGCTCCATCAGGACAACGCCAGGCTACACACTTCTGTAGTGATGCGCCAGAACCTCTGGGAGCTTGGTTGGGAAGTTTTAAAGCTCCCTGAGAGATAAGAAATTGGGCTCAAGAGAAGATTGTGAAGATCGGTTACTGGATGTTTTCGCCAGTAAGAGTCAAGACATCTATGCGAAAGGCATTATGAAGCTACCTTTAAAATGGCAACAAATTATACAACAAAATGGTGCATATTTGACTCAAATCGGACAATCGGAAGCATGTTAAATAAAGTCTTGATTTCCATGCAAAAATAATGGATTTCTTTTTCCCCAACATAATATGAAATATTGCTTGTAAGTGCAACTTTCAAAAATTCAGCGTAATTCGGAAACCTTGCAATTAAAATAAGCTATGTATCAAAATTTTTAAAAAAATATCAAAAAGTCTTGGCACGCTCCTTTTTTTGACTCAGCTGTGCTGCACTGTGTCACCCGTGGCGCGGGTTGGCCACTCCTGTTTTATAGGCTGACGTTAATAAAACATTCACTCTCACAATTGTATACTAGTTCTGAAATTATGTAAATTTAACTAGCATTTCGACAAATACCACTTAACACCACTTTATTTTAATGCGCCCTTTCAGCAATCATTTTCGAATGAAAATACATGAAGACTGAATATACATTGTATAAGAATAATTCAATGTAAAACCAGATTTTGAAAGAAAGTGGTTCATTCAACTCGATAACAATTTAGAAAAAAAAAATAAATGGTTAAGTAGAAAATAAAAAATTGGAAAACAAAAGCAATACATAATAGAATGTTCAAAGCAAAATGCCTTATTCATTACGAATGCATTTGAAAAAGACGGTGCTTTTTATAAGTTTGACTCAAATTGGAAAAATAATAATAATAAAATCACCTCGTAGGTCAAACATTTCAAAGGTGTTCTCATAAATAATACACTATTTCGTTTCTCATGAGAAATCATTACTTCCCAAACACAAAGAGACTTGATCTTCGTGTTCTTTTTGAATTCTCGCCAATCTTCGCCTCACCACGCGACGTAAATTAAAAGAAACGTTTCTATACTGCCAATGTGTGCTGAAATGGAAGCACACCCAGTGGTTAAAGAGAAAACGTGCTTTAGCAAAGCACCACCCGATAGGAAAGATAGTGAACACATTCTAACTAACTAATTTTTTTTAACAAACCTTGATAAGATTTATAATACAACCGTCTAGCTTTTTTTTTTCTCTAATGCAAAATGGGATTCAAAAGGAATATACAAGTGTATGTGTTTTCTTTGGTCTCTTACTGCAGTTCTTTTGTTGCCAAAAATTGAACCGTAAATAGCTGTTGGAATTTGAGAAGAGTTCGATTATAAGATTCTTTGTCGTCTTGCATTTTATTAGTGTTAATATGTTTTTTGGTTTATAATGATGGGGTTTTATCTCTGTACCGCCATCACACAATATAAACCAGTATTTTCATCTCTTTCTTTTTTTTTGCTGTATGAAAGGGGAAAAAATCTTATTGTAACTTGTGCAGTAGCGCACACAGGAATTTTTCAAGAGGTGGGGGGATCCGGTGTCAAAAGTTCACCATTCTTGTATCAAGCTCCCTTTGATTTTGTCGATTTTCGGGAACAAAACACTGTAAAAAACTAATTATTGAATAAATAATTAGCATTAATTAATAAAATTAATCATTAATAACAAATACATAATTAAATTTTACGTACTATATACTTAGAATTATAATCAATCGGAAAAAAAATCAAGGTTTTTTTTTTTTGGGGGGGTCTGGACCCCCCTTGTGTGCATCAGTGAGCTTGTGAGATATATTTATTATTCAATGACTTGATATTATTTAATATTTTCTTCACTTTTTTATTATACAATTCTGAATTTGCAATATTTAGGTTTTTCTTTCAATTGAATTTTTTTGACTTAAAAATATCCAAATAAAAAATACCTTTTAAAATTTTATTACATAATGGTTTAATATATTCCTGTGGGCGAAATATATAAAACAAAGAATTTTTCAATGTACATGTGTTAGTGCAATCTTTCCGGTAGCAGAATGCAATTAAAAGTAAATACTGAGCGCAGACAATCAACACATCGATAACTAAATGCGCTTGCATTATAATCTGAGCAGACAAAAAAAATTATCTTTTCATTAGAAGGGTCGTTTCTGTAAATCTATTAAACAAGTTTAAGTTTAATGCAACTTATTTAAATTGAGTACGCTGACTTCAAATATAAATTTGTTATAAGACTAAAATAATTATAAACATAATATAAATACAAAAAAGGCTCCCCACAGCTCAATGTGTGCAAGACTAAGGGAAATGAAATAAGGTGCATATATATATATATATATATATATATATATATATATGAACATCATTTTTATGATTATATTTCAGATTAGAAAAAATAATGTCCAAGAACATATTTGCCTTACAAAAAAGTAAGTTTTTTATAAAAAGTGTATTTTTAATTATTGAAACTGTTCACACTAGCTAAAAAATTTACATTTAGATGTTTTTCAAACTATTTTTCTCCAAAATCTTTAGCACGGTTATGGAAAAGGTCGTAGTGCGCGAGTTATGGTCAAACTTGTAAACACCACGTGGTCTAGTTCTGTTTAAGAACCATAGCGGGGTTGATCAACACCTTCTATATCTAAGAGGTGTTGGATTGATGCGCATTGAGTCGGTTGGGTGTTAAAGTCTTCATCGCCCAATAGTGGTTCAAAATATAAGTATTATTATTATTAAGTATTAATATAAGTATTACAAATACTATTAAAAATAAAATATTATTATATTAAATGTGATAATTATATTCCAGTTAATATTAGGTTGAAAAATTATCACGCGTATTTTAGAGTTTACATTCATATTTAAGGAAAAAAAGAAGGATTTCATATGCATACATTTAATAAATTATTTCCCTACTAGAGAAGAATATTAATAATAGAAAAAAAATTCTGCAAACTTTGCGAAAAATATACTAATGTGAGGCAAAACAATCATGCGCTTATCCTGAAAAACTGAAACAAACTGTTTAAAAGTTTTCGTGCATATCTGTTTAGTCTTGAGCATTCTTTCGAAGTGGGTGGAAATGCAGAAATATTAGAACTATTCTTGTTAATAAACTATCATAACAACTTGAAAGAGAACAAAAACGGGGTCTAAGCCTATGACTGTCATATAAAAGAATATATAAACTATTCGAACTCTCGTGCGTTTTAATTAATCCAGCATCTCATCAGCGAAAATAACCAACAAATTAGCGTAGAAATCTATTCCAAACTATTGTGAAAGATTTCCAAATGTTACCACAACTTTTGCAGTGATATAAAGTTAACCTTTGTCACACAATTATATATGCTAGAACTATTGTTTAGCAAAAATACACCAACTAGGGCACCTACAACAGGAACCTAAAAAACGAACGTTTTCGTTCCAGTAATCGAAACTGCGGACAAAAGAGCCTGGGAAAAGAAAAAGGAGCATAAATTAATAGCCGCTGTGATAAAGTAAAGCCCCGCTCTGTGAAAAGGGACCGCAAAAGTTCTCTAGGGTTTGAATTGGGGGAGTCAAACATTTGCATACTCAATTAAGTCGTCGTTATCAGCGCATTCATTAAGTGGCTGCGGACCGCTTTTGTGGTTGGGGCGTTCCAATTACCATCTGTATGTGCCTGTTAATTAGCGACCGGAGATTGCACCCCCATGCCACAGGTAAGAAAGAACCTGGTTACGGTTACAGAGAAATTAATTCACTTTTCGGGAAAATATTACGGCGAGCATAAAAGGCTTTCTGTGGAAGGCCGGACCGCTTCGTTAGGGATAAGAGCCTGAAATTAAAATAACTTCGATCTGATGTTTGCGATCTGAAAGATAGCATTGTTTCCAAGCGTTTTTTCCCCGGTTTAACTTCTCTGCAAAGGAGAAATACTTTGATGCAGGAGTTTCTGCACTTTTCAAAGGAAAAGATAAGGAAGAATCTTTCCATGCATTGAAGTACTAAAAGTACTGTCAACTACATTCTAGTGTGGTTTCACACTTGTAAATGTTCAGCGAATATCACAAATATTTGAAATTCAATTGCTTATAATGGGTCAAATAACTAAAATCATATTTAACGGATGCATATAGAAAAGAAAAGCATGTTTATAACCCTCTATCACTCAAAAACTCGGATTTATCCTATTTCCTGTATTCGAGGAAATAAGAAATAACATACACGTAATTCTGGATATTTAACATTGTTTTATTATTTATGAGAAAAATTACAAAACCAGAAGGTGAAATGTCTTGAGTTAACACCAAGTTAAGCGGACAAAATGTAAAGTACGGCAAAGCACGTTACGAAAAATGCAAGCTTCTGAAGCAATTTTGAAGGAACTAGAAGTATATAATTCTGAAATATATATATATATATATATATATATATATATATATATATATATATATATATATATATTATTATTACTATTTTCATTATTGAAATCCCAGCCAGTGGGCACTTTCCGTAAACACCGATCATCGAATAACCAATTTCAATTTGTGACAAGTAGCGCCGCCTCAAGGCCAGTTCTAGCAATTTTGCCGCCCCGGACAAAAATAAAAATGCCGCCCCTCCCTCCAAAGCAAATAAATTATAATTAAATCGGTAAATTGTTCATATAGATACACAACTAAACAAAATATTTAGAAATTAAGTACATAATTACCTGTTATTATTTCAAACGAGTAAAATGTAAGAAGAAATAGCCCATTTCAGCAAGCCAATTTCTTCGAAAAAGAGTCTATTGATGGTGGGGATCACAAACGTTTATTTTAACTTATAGTGACCTCCCTCAAAAATAAAAGATCTCCTGTTTGGTTCTCTAACTACTTAAAAATTCTTATTACCCTTGTCCCCTTTTGGATAGTTGACACCGGACATCGTATGGGTGAAAGGAATGTCCACTGTGACCCCACTCCTGGATGAGGAAATGTTTACTAGTGAAAAATGTAAAAATGTGTAAATATATCAAATTTCCTGATTTAATATATACTCCTGACTCGAAACCTTCAAGTTTCAATATAAAAGAAAACTGACATTAAACATACTGAGTACAAAATAAGGAAATAAGATACACATAAAATGAAATACCAAATTCAGACCCAATAATATTTCAGAAAATACATAAACCGGGAAGGGGTCCGGTTTGTCCGGCTCTAGAGCCGCCTTGATCACCTTGTTGTTTTCTTTGATATCAGTTCGTTAGATCTGAGTGGAAACCAACGCTTCACTATATGATTACGTTATATAATCAATTCGATAAATTTGGCAGACGATCGAATGGTATGTTACCTACGTTCTACACTATGCTACTGAGGGTTTTAGAGAACCAATGTGTGTAATATTAAACTATTTTTCGTCTAAAGATTGCAATCTTTAGACGAAGTTGCAAAGCTGGAATGATCATGAGTGACACGTAAAAAAACCGCTCAGGTACAATCCTGGGTTCCCGATTTTAACATTGATTCATACTGCAATAGATGCTAAATGGAAAAATAGATTTCAAAACAAAACGCCAATGTTGAAAGATCCCTTGCAGAATTATAGTGATTTCTTAGGTATTAAAGATAAAAAAAAAAAATGTTTTACTACTATCATATAACCAAATTACGGAAGAGAAATGTGATTCTTATACTAAAAAATAAAATTAATTTTATTCTAGGTTCTTATGTACTTCATATATAAAACAAACTCATTAACTTAAATTTTTTCAACCTTCATATATTAATACATATATGTATTTTTTCATTATTTAATCTCTCAGAGCAAAGCATATGATGTCATCTACAATATTAGGGTTTGTCTGATTTTAACACCAATATCTACTATTACGAAGAAGAACGGAATTAAAATGTTTAAATTAGCAATAGATAGATTCATTATTGCAAAAAATACTACCGAATAACACATACTAATTATTTTGAAAATTTGAACTGAAAAGTATAAGAAATGCATGTTTTCCAACCCACATAAATTCACAAAGCAATCCATAAAGAAAATTCCAAGTATTTTGAGCGGTTGTTTAGCTGTAATAATAGGTTCTTCATCTACTCTCTGAAAATAAACACCGCTCAAATAGCCCACTTCCTCCTTCTTCTTCCAACCGTCCTTTCAGAACAAATTATATGCAATTTTCCATCTGACCTCTCTTCACACAGGAAATTTCTAAGGGTAAAATTAAGCCTTTTCAAGTACGAGAACCATTACTGAAAGAACTGTACGAGAAAAAAATTTCCCTTGTTTGTATGTGTGAAACACCTTGTCATTCCTGTTGGTCATTTATCGGTTAAATACCAAAGCAAACTTATTATCAGTTTTGTTTTGGTTGAAAGCGGAAATTTCCCAATGGAGGTTAGTCAGTATTCCTTCCAACAAAAAGTGTCAGTGGTAGCCAAGTAGTCAGGGCCACGAACTTGTGGATGGCGTTACCAAGTCGTAGGTTCGTAATCCTAGTGTCGATCTTCTAAGTCCTCACTTTGGTGTGGAAGGGAAGAATTTGTGGATAAGGTGTCAGCTCCGGTGTAATCCTTGTTTGAAACACCTTGTCATTCCTTTTGGACATTTATCGGCTAAATACCAAAGCAAACTTACTATCAGTTTTGTTTTGGTTGAAAGCGGAAATTTCCCATTGGAGGTTAGTCACGATTCCTTCCAACAAAAAGTGTCAGTGGTAGCCAAGTAGTCAGGGCCCCGAACTTGTGGATGGCGTTACCAAGTCGTAGGTTCGTAATCCTAGTGTCCAGCTTCTAAGTCCTCACTTTGGTGTGGAAGGGAAGAATTTGTGGATAAGGTGTCAGCTCCGGTGTAATCCTTGTTTGAAACACCTTGTCATTCCTTTTGGACATTTATCGGCTAAATACCAAAGCAAACTTACTATCAGTTTTGTTTTGGTTGAAAGCGGAAATTTCCCATTGGAGGTTAGTCATGATTCCTTCCAACAAAAAGTGTCAGTGGTAGCCAAGTAGTCAGGGCCACGAACTTGTGGATGGCGTTACCAAGTCGTAGGTTTGTAATCCTAGTGTCCAGCTTCTAAGTCCTCACTTTGGTGTGGAAGGGAAGAATTTGTGGATAAGATGTCAGCTCCGGTGTAATCCTTGTTTGAAACACCTTGTCATTCCTTTTGGACATTTATCGGCTAAATACCAAAGCAAACTTACTATCAGTTTTGTTTTGGTTGAAAGCGGAAATTTCCCATTGGAGGTTAGTCATGATTCCTTCCAACAAAAAGTGTCAGTGGTAGCCAAGTAGTCAGGGCCACGAACTTGTGAATGGCGTTACCAAGTCGTAGGTTCGTAATCCTAGTGTCGAGCTTCTAAGTCCTCACTTTGGTGTGGGAGGGAAGAATTTGTAGATAAGGTGTAAGTTCCGGTGTAATCCTTGTCACGTGACCTTCGTTCAAAATTACGAGGTCCATTGCCAATGACCTTAGTGTAGCTTCAGAGTGCGGTGTCAGTTAACCATCAGTCAATCACAAATGACAAATACGATTATTATGGCAATATTTTAAAACGAGTTCGGTTTAACCGTTCTCCATATTCAAAACGCAACAAGTGGAGCATTTGTTAGGATTTAAAAGAAAAAAATTCCCAAATTCTCCTAGCTCACACACACACACACACACATCATGGAAAATAAAAATAATAAAAATGTTAATTCAAAAAAGTACGCTTTCCTAATTAAAAAATAAACAAGACTCTAAAAATATGAAAAGACGACACCAATAAAAAGTCTCAGGCCTTGTGTATAATTATTATTGCATGTAATTATTGCCAATGAAAATTGTTCAACAAATTTGAGATGTAACGAACTCTACGCTCATAGACCATGTGATTTGGAACTTCAGTTGAGTGACGAGGAGGACAATTGAGGTGGCACCCCACTCCCCAAGCTTCAACGTGAGGATCTCGAGCCTTGCAGTGTAATACCTGAACATCGATTGGCAACGTAGACTGATCGCACGCACGAGTGCCAAGCCAGTGGGAGTCGGCAGTTGAAAAACCACGACTTTGATCACCTGGTGAGTGATTGAGTGATGTTCTCTGAGCTCCACACACACCCGTGAGCGCCTTGTTGATATCTGAAGTTGGCTTTTGCTTCCGACGAGAGCAGTGGTATCTGTGAGCTCCACCCGTGAGGCGCAGTGTGAATATCCGCAGTCGGTTCTTACCCCTCAACGAGAAAGACTGTTTGGCTCCATCAGCGAGCGTAAAGACTGATTATCTCTGTGAATGTCAATAACTCTAATTTCTAAATTGTAAATACTGTACAAGGTAAATCGTGTATGTCTGTGAACTGTCGTGTTTGGGAAATAAATCTACAAAGATCAAAGAGGTGCCATATCTTTTAGATGCTTGAGACGTTACAGCGAGTACCCATATGGCATTTTACTTTCCAGTACTTTTTGTTTCTTCTGTTAATGTACATAAATATAAATAATCTGAATTATTATATCTGAATTAAAAATTTTGTTACGTTTGTTTGTGTTACTTTTTATTTCAAGCGACACAATTTAAACATTGTCAAGTTATAAGTACTAATTTAAAACTTGTATTAAAATACTACTTTCATATACATAATCGGTGAGAAAATCCTCAAAGTATACCTCAATTACAATTGAAATGTGTAATTTAATTTGACTCTAAGCAAACAGTAATGTTGTCTAACGGTTATTACAATTAAGTTATTTTGAATAACTTTTGACAGAAATAAAATTTACATAAATGTGAGTACGCTCACAATTAAACATAAATAAATTTATGCGTTTAAATAATTGCGAATAAATGACTACTGTTGCGTCGGCTCATTAGACGAGCATTTCCCAACAATACTTGTCCAATTTGAAGTACACGGTGAGTAGAAAGTCTCAAAATTACTAAAAAAAAGTAAACAATATAATATGAATATAAAATTATCTCTAAAAATGTATGTTTATAGTTTTTTTTAAAACTTTATTACAACAAAAAAAGCGCCTGATATTCTCATGAAAAATGGAATCGCATGTTTTGGGAGGGAAAAAATATTTGGTAATGATCCATGAAATTCTCGGAACCTTCGCACAACCGAGATACATACACCACTGAAACAAGACCACCAACTACGTCGAAAAGCGAAAAGACCACTACTTGTGGGAAAACTACAGACATTTTTATATTTTAGGGTGTATTTTCGCCTAAAAAAATAGTAAAGAATATAAAACCAAAACTCGGAACATTTTTTTTTCAGTTAGAAAAAGGGCCCAACATTAATATCGCATTTTGGCTTTAGTGGCTTAGAAAAAGTGGTACTTTTTACTGAGAAACCCATTTTTGTATGAAAAATTGGCTCCTTTTTTTTCAACGTTCCATATTCAAACTTTGATACGTTAAACTCCCATTTATTCAGAAAGAATAGGAAATGATGGATTTTTTTTTCTTAAAAATGTGGTTAAAACTTTATATATATAAATTTCACACAACTTTGACGTGAGCTCAGAAATTTATTTTAGATTGATAAATTTATTTAAAAAATGGTTTTTTTTTTAATTTATGGGCTGAAGCACTTAAAAACCTCACGGGGCTGAAAGTCCTCACATCGGCATAGTTTGAAAGTCCGAAAAATGAGGACCCAACTCAGGTGTCATCTTCGTCACCTGAACAAGGTTCCAAATTGCAGGGTCCATCACCAAAATCCCTCCTGCTATCTTAGTGAGTAAGTATTAACGTCGCTCTGTTCAGCCACTCTAGGGTTTTTGGCAATGGGCCTCGTAATTCTGAACCATGATCAAGTGACGAGGACGACATCTGAGCTGGCACCCCTCTCCTAACTACCCCACCCCATCAACGGGAGGACGTTTGAGTTCTCGACAGATTTCATGTGCATCGCTCCCCTACAAGGCCGGGTTTTCCGCTGCACTGGGTTCGAACTCATGACATACCTGCCACAAGTCCGTTACCTTGGCCACTAGGCTACCGCAGCCCTCCTGTTGTTTTAAAGTGCAACGTTAATAAACATTTATTACCCTGGATAATCGAAAACCTCCTGAAGGGTTAAATTAAGCATTAATGCGAGTAATTCGAATAACGATTAATATGAATATTCACTAACGGGATATTTTTTTCCATAAGTAAGCTTTCTTTACTATGCTTTATTACATGATTTCAATGTGCAAAACATTGAGTCTGCGCGTGAATTTTAGCCACGTTACAGTTACAGTTAATATCTTTATGTGGGATTTGGAGCAACAAAGGCTATTAACCCATTTTAACCACGTTCTATGAAGCATTGCAGGGCCAACAATTTGAATGACTACTGTAATTCGATTTTCATTTCATTATTGTCATCGGTTCCGGTGGCTTAGAGGTAGAGTGCCCGCTTTTTAAGCCTGAGGTTGCGGGTTCAACCCTGGCAGGAGTCGATAGATTTTTTGGATGCGGATTAAATTAATCCAAGCGTCCAAATTTGGTAGCGAGATCCGCCACTAAAGGATGCCATCACTGAAATGGATCTCACATTTGGGAACTTGCCGTGTCTGCAAAGGCTTGGTTGCCAATATGCGGCCCAATAGAGGGGAAAAAATTTCATCATTGTCACTAATTGAAGATTGGTAAACAAGAATTTTTCCGCATCCTTACAAGAAGAGTCCAAAAGTGTTATGTCTAGAGATCTAAGTGGCCACGTTATTGAACTTCCTTTTCTCATCCATCGCAAGGGGAACTTTTTCTCACTTCCAAACTCTAGTGTAGGTGAGCCCCATTTATACTGTACATGCGTTGTAGATTTAAATTCCATAAATCGTACGGCAACTTGAGCTTTTTCTCTCGGTGATGCCATTTTGAAACGAGAATGTTGAAGAACTGGAACGTTGTGCTATTTAATTTGCATTTCATTAAACATAAACTTTAATCCTTTCTTTATAGAACATAAAAAAAATGTAAGTGAACATATTTTTGTCTATTTTAAATTTATTTTTGAAATTGTAGTCATTTTTCGGACACTTAAAATATTGTTTCTACGATTTCAGGACGGTTGTATAAAAAAAGAATATTTTAGTCATTGTGGCACAAAATCACACTAAAAATGAAATTTTTTAACTTGTTTCGAATTTAACATGATTAACATTAAACGGAGAACAATCCGTTTGTTATCATTTTATATATTTAACAGCTCAGCTCCCGGTTGTGCTATAGAAACGATATTCACCAACGGCCAAAAAGGAATAATGACTCATGGTTCGAGTCGATAATGAAATCGAACTTTTATCGACGGTGAAGGCAATGATAGGATACAAATTCCGACTCGAAGAAAAGATAGAGCTCTTCGGCAGGCAAGTACTTCTGGAATTCCGCGTGCAACCGAAAGGGGTGCGGGAAAAGCCCCATTGATTTTTCAATTTACCGTCTTCTCACTGAGCGAGAAAATCATTTTTTCAGGCTTTTCCACAGGTCTTCCCCCCTCCCCGTTAATGACGTAACTACTCCATAGCTGCACATCAAAAGGTCATTACACACATCCACCCCTCGCCTGCAAGAAAGCAAGCGAAAAAATGAATTTTATATTCCCCAAATATATGCTAATGCAATTTTTCTCTCCTCACTCTTCTTCAAGGAGTTACTACTCTATGTTCTTAATTTGCATTCAAAAGATAATAAGTGTTCGTAAATTTTCCCTCAGCCCTTTTATTTTAACACGCGCCGTATTCTTCTTTGCTGCTGCTTCTTTTCAAATATTTGTTTAGTCCGGAACAGAGAGAGAGGGTACTTCTTTTTTTTTATATTATTATTATTAATTTTTACTTTTCTTCTTTTCCTTTATCAAGAATAATAATAGAGAAAAAAAGGAGAATCTTCTCCGAAATTACGTAATATGGAAGGAGGCTGTATCAGGTAGGGTGGACATTTGATTAAACAAAAAGGTTCTAAGCGGCATATTTAATGAAGCAATGGTGGAGCAATTATTTAAATTTTCGACTTTCGTTAGAAAGGCGTGCTTTAGAACCCGAATGAGATGAATAATTTTTACGTTTCAAAAACGATGTAGAATTTGGTTTGAGCAGAAAGCATAGAATTTCAGATATGTTTTCAACTAATTGATTTGTTGAAGGTAAAATCAACATACGTCATGAGATTACTAGGTAGGTAAGACGTTTCTTCCAATGAATTTAAAATAAGTTCTGAAGACGAATAGATTTCGAATTTTCTGTGGGTATAAAATTATGTGAGATATTCAGTCTTCTAGCGAGTAAAGCTTTGGACGAAACAACCAATTTGATGGGCTTACATAATGGATCATGGGATTTCGATGACTAAAAAGGTACTAAAAGTCACTCCCAGGGGAAATGGTAATGCTGAAAAAGCGTATTAGTGTGAATAATGAATGATTAAATACCGACTAACACAACACGTTAACAAAGGAATGCTACTTACGAGGTTCAATACGATCACCATTGTGATGTTCCAAACATTTCATACTTTGTACGACATTTTTCGATATTGTGAATCGGAATCACTTCTTTTTCACATGTAACGTAAATATATCTTTCATAGATCTGATATGGAAGACATGTCTTCGATATACATTACCATTAAGAAATCCCACAGCGAAAAATTTAACACGGCAGTTGCACGACTAACGACTCTGCTGTCAAAGAGAAATGTTGCCGTAACACACACTGCACCTTTAGTTGAATGAAGGGGGGGGATTACATCATCCTGCATGAATATTGTTGAACAGAAACATCGTCGTTGTTGAAATTGTGGCACAACGAAGTTCTGCTGCATATCAGCATACCTGTCAGCAGTACCGGAACTCACTGATCCACTTTCAATATTTTTCTAGTAAAAGTAAGAATCCATAATAGGAAATGTTGTAAGATATCCTACTATATGACTTTTTTCGAGTGAAGAGGCTCCTGAACACAAGCGTGCGGGTTTTTTGCAAACTAAATGCGGTAGTTGTATGCATTAATACCCCCATTCAAATGAAAGTTAGCTTCATCACTCCATAAAATCTGCCACGGTATTAACTTGCTCATCATCTCCTTTCTTCATCAACGTATATGGGTACTAATCTGGTGACCATTCACGAGGAAATAATTCTTGTAAAGAAGGAACTTTACATGGATAAAACTTTAATATCAGACACAGAATCTTACGCATCGTTGAGCATAAGACGCGTATATCGGGGATATTGCTCAAGCACGGTCGCTATCTCCTATTCGACAACAAAAGTTACAACTTATTCACAACTGGCCGTGGACTAACTGACGTGCGTCTCCGTTCTGGTTGCTATAGTTTCAGTGATTTCAAAATAGTTAAATCGTGTTCCGTGAGTTTAATATGCTCAACGGTCCATTTCGTAATTTTTTGACTGTCGAAATTCACGAAGGGCAGCATTGGCACTCTCGTTCCACTGATAATACAGCTTGATTAACAAAGCACAGTTCCAAAGGTAAGAACCATCGAAAGGTAGTTGACCTCAGAATGACAAGAATTTTCCTATACTTTCCTTTTATACTCATGATCACTACACGTAACTCGATTAAGCAAATTCGGGCGTTTTATTTGGTAAACAGTGCTAAAATATCCCTGGATATGACATTTGGTACTAATTAATTTATATGAAACAGAAATTCCATTCGAATTGTTTGGCAATGATTAATTTCTACTTCGTAACCTGTTTTACAGGGTTAAAAAATAGAGTACTTGTACCTGGTTTAAGATAACGTTAAAAAAGTAACAAGGTCCCTTCATAACACAGCTACTAAAAGAGAAAGAAGCTCATAATCGCCATAGATACAACTATTCCGTTAATCGTACGGACCGTTTTTCTACGTCTAAACAGAAATTCAAAAAGAAAATATTTAGGATTCACACAATATTACAAAGACTGTCCACACACACACACAAGCTGAGGTTGATCTTCATAGCAAATAGTTTAAAATGAGGCTTATTATAAAAAAGGAAAAATTGGAACATTTTCTGAAAATAAATAATGAAAAAAAAGATGCCTTAATTCTGATTTTCCTTTTATGTTAAGGAAAATAACGATTCGTATTAATTATTATTTCGTTCTGAATAAATACACTTGTGTGAGTGTGTGTTCTTGATTTATCTAGGTTGTCTTCGGTGTAATGTTAAAGAATAGTACCCAGATTTAGAGAATTCTTTCCGTTAAAAAAAAGTATTTTTAACATTAATACTATATTGTGGCTTCTCTATCCTATAGGGAACGGCATATATATCTTCATACTTCTCATTTTTATCCAAGTTAGCCCATTTTTTCAAATACAAAATGTGTTTCCCATTTTTTCTCCTGTACCACAATGCCAAAGGAGATAATACTCCTTTACATGTTAAAAGGTAAAAATAATTATTTAGTCATTATTTGGAAATTTTAAAGACACATACTATATTTATTATAAACAAATGCATGAATTATAATGTTACGAAATTTCACGAAAATTGAAACATTTTTAGTTTTAAAAATATGCTTCGTGTTTAATTCGGGCCCTCGTACATTTGACGAAGACAACCTTAAATATTTTCTTTTCTTAAAATTTTAAATAGTAATTCTTTCTCTCTGTCTCTCTTTTTCTTTTTTTTTTTTAAAAAAGTACTCTGGAATTCAATCCACATTTGCAACCGGGGCCCTAAAATTTTGAGAGTGGTTTACCTAGCCAAATCTTCAAAGAATACAAAAGAAAGAAAAAAGATATATCCGATAAAATATTGACGGCTATTCCTTACGTATATTCACTGTTTCTAAGCACACGAGAATTCATTTGAATATGATTATTCCTTCCAGCTTCCTCTAGCACTCGCCACGAGCTTGCATCTTTGAAGCCTGTTTATAGAGATAGTGCGACAGAACAGGTTTCAGAAAAACCGGCCATTTATAGACCAGGGAGAAAAATTTGTGTCAAAATTATTGCAAATCAGAGAGCAAATTTTTGATACCGAAGGAAAACGATCTCTTTCTTCCGTTGAAGCGTTGTGAGAAATAAGGCCAATAAGAGTGGTCAGCGCGGACGCCATAAAGAAAACCAGTTTTCAGAGAGATGCTCTAGAAAGGGTTATTGACTTTTTCTTTTTTCGGGTGGGCGAAAAACTGCCGTAATTTTCGCCGCCAAACATAAGCATTTCCTTTGTTCTGGAACTGCCAAAATGGCCGCCAACCGTGAGGGCCACTTTTTGAACTTTTAGATTCGAGGAAAAGTGGTTGTGTGTCTACTGAAATGATGGATCGGTCAGTTGGAAATGATTTCTTAAACTTTGGATTCTTAGAAATTGTTGCGAAGTCACTAGTGTGAGTGATACATCTTAGTCTTGGAAATAAAAAAATTAACTTTTCAAAAAAGAACTAATAAAATTTTCAAATAAAACAATAAGTAATGTGATTTATATGTGTATTATATTTATATTCTGTCTCCCACACGCAAATTGTTCACTAAATTGTTTCAAATGTTGTATTGTAAAGTTTTTAAAGTAAATAAATGTGTATTAGAGAAAAATTCCAAAAATTATGCTACATTGTTTTTTAAAAGAACATGTAAAGTTGACTGACATGTTTTTTAAAATGTTTTCGCAGTCAAAACATTTCGAAAAACTAGATTTTACATATCATTGCTAATGCTATTAAATAGGATTAGCAACTGTCAAGCTTATATCGGAACTGTCAAACTTTTCAAATTTAAATGGCTTCTTTCATGCGTGTATAGTATCAGATATCTCTTACACTTGAATTGTTGAAATTCTACATCCTTATGTGTGTGATTTGAGGTAGATAACACATCAAAACATGTATGTGAAGATTAACAACAATTTTGTTACATCAAATGCGATGCCATATATAATTGTCCAATGCAATAATATTATGCATTATTACAATTATGTAAAGGGAATTTCTATTAAAATTATAGATTAAATATTATATAATGCATCATTTTAATAACACTGTAACATTTTCCTAATAAGACTGGAATTTTATTCAGCATCTTAAAACTAACGACAAATGATCAAGTGCAACTATAGAAAAGATACTTTTTCATGAAATCCCATTTAAGTACTCTGCTATCTTCTTTCCTCTAAAACGAAGAAGGAAAAAAAAGTCAGTTATTATCTGATGCTATATATTACGTATTTTTTAGATCGTACATGTATTCTAAACAATAATTGGAGGGAAAAACACTTTATCCAAGTATAATAGACTTATAAATTTTAAAACACGTGTTCATTTTATATTGTTTGTTAAATTTTTTAGTAAAATACATATAATTAAAAGAACGACTCAAAAGTTCTCACATATAGACTTCATGATACTTATTCATACAGGTTATGTTATAGAACATTAATTCGAAGACATAATATTCTTTTCATATAAATAAATTTATTTTTACATGAAACATTGTACTAATTTATGTAGAAAAAAAAAGTTATTAATAACAATATTTGTGTATCTGTTTTTCTTAAACTTGTAACAAACTTGCCTTTATGTAACATTCAAAATTGTAATTTAAGTTTACCAGGATTTTAAACTTAGTCACATTTCAATATTGATTGACTTTTTTTAATTTATCACACAGAAATAATTTAATATGGAATAAATTTATGTGATTATATGTAAATAGATACAACTCTTTTTTTCTCCTGTCAAGGAACTCTGATATATCGATAAAATACTGCTTCTAAAACTATTTGTTAAATCATTAAACACGTTTTGACAGCGAAAAAGCGACGATTGATTAAAATTACCGTTTGGGGGCACTGTTTTCCCCCTTTCATCCTTATAATCAATACGATTAGTTATTATAGTTCAATCAATTATACGACGAAATTTTACGCGATTCGAAAGTGTAAAATAACTTCTGACGCTAGCAGAACAACTGGAATCGATTATTGTATTCGCTCCTTAATCGGAATCAAAATGTCTGCGGCAGCTGCTTTTTAAGAATAATCGAAGGTTGAAAAAGCAGACACATCCGTCCCTATCAAATTACAAAATAATTCAATTCCAGGACGCTGCGGAGGAATTGATTAACCGTTTAAAGAACGGCGTCCATTTATGTAAAAAGTTATTCTTCGAATAAAAACCGAGCAACAAAGGGCGGGTGGAGAGGGAAAAAAAGAAGAATCGATGGAAGCGAAACGATGCCATTTGCAAGGAACAAAATAGCAATCACAGCAAGCGTTGCCATTTAGATGGAATGAAAAACAATCAACGGAAGCTGCACTCGGTCGATTGAAAAATGGCTGATGGCCACGAGACTTCTGTTCCAGCTGTGAACTAATAAGCACGATGAAGGATAATAGAATAAACTAAGAGGCACATTTCATTTGGCGACCATCTAAACGACTTTTATCAGATCGTGCCAAAAGCAATCGGATTCATACGAAGGAGGAAGTCATACGAATTAATGGTTTCCATTCATATACTATATATACGTTTTAGATCCTGAAGATATTTTCCAGAACTGCAGTCGGCACGGAATCACTAGATTTACCAAACAAATAACGATAGTGTATCTATCTAAATGTATGTTTAGAGGTCGGTACTTCCCGATAGTAAAAGAACAAGACTTGTTTCGGGTATCTTTTGAAGTTCCATTTGAGCTAAGCTGAGCATAATTGCTTTACTAATTGGAAGTGAGATCCGAGTACAAAATACTGGTAACTTCAACGGGTAAAGAACGCTAACTTCAACCTACCGTAAAATCTGGCGTATAACGCACACCTGTTTCTCCAGATGGAATTTTGAATTTTTAGTTGTATTCATCGTACAACGTGCACTTCCTTTTTCACGAAGAAAACTGAAATGTACATGCGCAATGTGTGTTTTGAAGTCATTTATTCACTGTATTATTTCAAGCTTTAGAAAACAATATAGTATACTTTTAGAACTACAAACTTTTTTAAGTTCATAAGAATATCATTTCATTTAAATAAATAGTATTCGGATGTGTAGAAATCTAATTTTTTTTCTATGCTCATATTTTCTTACTTTTAAAGCTCTCATTTTTATACCCGCCATATAACGCGCAACCGCAGTGTGAGTGAATATTAACGTCGCACTATTCAGCAACTCGAGGGCTTTCTGCGACGGACCTCGTCATTTTAAACCATGGTCAAGTGACAATGACGACACCTGACATGTCACCCCCTCTCCTAACTTCCACACCAACGGGAAGACGTTTGAGCTCTCGGCGAATTAAACGTGCATCGCTTACCTACACGGCGGATCTTCAGCGGTACTAGGCTCGAACTCACCAGACACGAGTCCACCACCTTGATCACGAGGCTACCGAGGCACTAACACGCACCCGTAAAATTCGATCTTACTTTTTAAAAGTGCGCGTTATATGTCGGATTTTACGGTATTTAAAGGTAGATTTCATGCTGTAAAATAGAACGAGAGCACCTTTTTTGAATAATCATTCCCACTTTTAAATTGGTTTCCTCTAAATTACGATCAGTTTAGAATTGCACGATTAGTCATTGATAAGAAGCTATGAAATTATGATTATGAGAGTGAAACAAGAGTCACACACACACACACACAGTGATTAAAATTATGAATGTCAACATCAACATTCTTGCTGATGCGATTGTAGAATAAGGCGAGAGATACGCTGACCAATTGGTGAACTAGACTAGTAATGATGAACTAAGTAGTAAACCTATTTTCGATTGTCGGAGACAGGAATGGTAATGACAGCAACTGAAATTGCGTAATTAAATATTATATTTGAAACATTGCAATAATATAATATTAGATGTTATTTAAGGGTTTATAATAAGAACAGATAAAATATTTCATCAACTGCAGCAAACATATATTATATCTAACGCGTACTTGTGACAATTTCAAGTAAGGTGTAGTTGAATCTAAGAGTGTCATCTTAGTTTGGTGATAATTTCTTTTTATATAGAGACTGAGAATCAATGATCAGGCAGAATGAAAAAGAGGGAACTGCGATAAATGATGAATATTGGTTTCTCAAATAATTCAGTAAGCAGTTTCCTTCCAGAATATTTATCGTTAAATTAGCATTACTGAGCAATTTCATAATACATTACTGAAGACTCACCATATAATTTTCAATCATAATTAGCTATCATCACGCACTTAGTGCTCTTTCCCTTCCTAAACCACACTAGATGACGCACTTTGTAATTTCTAAGTACTTTGCAACTGGCTATAAGAGATACACACTTTATAAATTTAAATTATGTAATAGATTGTGACACATTTTATAATTATCCCACATAAACGGCTATATTTAGCACTTTATGATGTTCTACTCTAATAGGCTATAGAAGGCATATTCTTACCATTTTCATTCATCATTAATTCTAACTGATGTACTTTCTAATTTTCTATCTTGATCGGTTAAAGATGACACATTTCATGAATTTATATTATAATCAGCTGTTGATGATGCGTTGAATAAATTTCAAATAAACTCATTTAAAGGTGACGAACTTTATAATTTTCAATCATTATTGGTTAAATGTGAATCAATGGCATTTAATCATATAATATGAAGAGTAATAAGCTTGGTCAAGTCTCATTTTCTAAGCCCTTACTCTCATTTTATGCGAATATATTGATGCTTTCGTTTTAATGATAGCTGAACAGTGCGACGTTAATATTCAATCAATTCAGAATAAATATCTAAATATCTTCGATATTAGTAGCAGGTAAATGAAAAGGCGCATACATTTATCAAATGACAAAATGAACATTCATTTGAAATATTTTGGAGATGGGGTGATGTGTTCGGGATTCATTGTTCGCGAAGTATTAAATGATCTGATGAACATAAATTGAACCAGATATTGGAGATTTTAAGAAGGGGGTTACAAAAGGCACAATATTCTCCACATTATTTAGATCCGGGATAGGCATTACGTCGATGGCGATCGAACGGTGGACCGCAAAATCATTTTAGAGTGACCACCTGAAGATTTTAGCACTTGGTAATTATGCAGGGAAATATTCAAGAATGGTTGAATTACGCAGACTACAAGTCTTTTACTGACTATAACCACAAAAACTAACTTTAGATTAAAATGCTTTGTTATTTTTATGTATTTTGAATTGTTTCATAACGAATGCATTATTTCATATGATTATATTTGGGGCTATTATTATCATATATATATATGTTTGTGTCTTACGTTTTGTTTTAAACGCGGTTTTTAAAGGTGTAAGTTGTTTTTTTTTAAATTTTAGTTCTGAAGGTAAGTGCATAGTCTGTATTTATTATATTAAGTTATAAAATAAATATTGTAGATCTTTTCCTACCTCATCACACCTACGACGCTGGGCATTGACGTACTCAAGAATTTTTCAAGGGATAGGTGGAGGGGAGGGGGAGGGTTCGAGGGTTAAAAGTCTACCATTCTCGTATCATACCGCAATGCACGGTTAAACACAGTTTTTGATTTTATAGACTGTCGGGAACAAAAAAAAAAAGACAGTAAAAAATAAATTACTAAATAAATATAATCAGCATTAATTAATAAAAAAATTAATAACAAATAATAACATTAATTAATAACAAATAATTACGTTTTACGTACTATATATATGGAATTAAAATCAAGCAGAAAAAAATCAAGGGAGGGTCCATACACGAGAACCCCTCCCCTCCTTGTGTGCGCCACTGACACTGGGTGGACCACAACACCTTGAAAAAATTAGAAGTACCCCATACCCTGGAAAAGTCTGCCCACCCCTGATTTAGACGCAGTGACACGTTAAGACTTCCTGAGCAGTGCGACGTTAAGAAACACTCACTTACTCAGTGTAACTAAGTGATATACTTAATGCTACAAAGAATAAGCATAAGAATCCAACGTTTCTAAAACTGAGGAGCTCCACCCCTATAGGGGGCGTTATAAACCTACGTGGGAGGGTATCCAAAAGTCGAAAACAAGAGATTCAAAAAATTACAAATTTACCGAAAGGAAGCAAAACAAAATACATTCTGACATAATAAAAATATATATAATACACATTTACCTTGATATAATATACCTATATAATGGTATTAGTACTGCACAATGTATTAGATAATTAATTTATTTATAAACAACTAACGACTCCGATTAACTTGTCATTTACAAATTTATATACAAAACCAGTGGCGTACACGAGGGGGGATCATTGCGTCCGGACAAAGCCCTTGATTTTTCTTGATTGATTATAATTCTAATTATATAACACGTAAAATTTAATTAAGTACTTGTTTTTAATAATTTATTTTACTTATTAATGGTAATTATTTATTCAGTTATTCATTTTTCACTGTTTTTTGTCCCCCAAAATCGACAAAATCAAAAGAATATGTTGAGCGGCGTATTGGAGCACGACACGAGGATGGTGCCCTTTTGACCCTGGATCTCCCCCTTGAAAAATTCCTGTGTGTGCTACTGTACAAAACTTAATACTTATCTTGATAATTTGTCGGTTTATAATTAAAAACGCATTGTAGTTTTACGCGCATCAGAGGACTTTTATTATTTCATTTAATATATTGTTATTGTATAGAGGGGAAGGTGAGATGAAAATTATGTTTGAAAACTGGGTCTCAAGTATTGAAAGAGAGTAGAGTATTGCAAGTATTGAGAGAGAGAGAGAGCCCTGTAAGAATCTAAAAATATTGTATATATATATATATATACGCATCCATCAAGAATACAAGATATATCACAACAGCTTCCGTGTATCATTGTCGCTATGAAGGCACCTAAGCTAAAACAATCTCCCACTTTCTCAGAATGTCACTGGGCTCACGAAAGGGATTCTCTATAAACAGCTTTCCAGCTACACGAAAGAAGGTCGAAGGAAACAAAAACCATAACGCTGATAGGGCCAAATTTTTATTTATATCCAGGGCCTTGAGCGATCAAATACATTACGTTTAGTAGCTCGATTGAATGAAAGAGAAAGGGAAGGTGCAGTTTTCCGTTGGGTGTGAGAAAAAACGGATGCCCCTACGGCAAATCTAATGCAGCCAGTCGACTTTAAAAATAAAGAGGGAAGGAGAAAAAAAAATAGTGAAAAGCAGGTGAATCTATCCAGACTTCGAACGAGAAAGCATCTCTTCATCGAAACAAAAACAGAGAAGCCGTAACCCCCGCGAGCTAACAATGTTTTTAACTGGGAATAACATGGCGATGTGGAAAATAGAAGGAAAAAAATGAAGTGAAGAGGGGGCTTGAAAACAGGAGATGAAAAGTAAAGAGAGGGGGAGGAAGCAATGGAACTAATAATGTGAATCATCGTTATTTATGTATGAAGGGATTCTTGTACTACCTTACTCCCTCCATCTCTTACTTTTTTTTCTTTTAAATTCGGAGGAACTTGAGTAGGGGGAGGGAGACACAGGAAGGGGAGAGGGGGTGACCTCAATTTTTACGAAAGCACGAACATTAAGAAAATCGAATCTTTTTCGTTTCGGTTTTTCTGGCCTCCAGTTCGAAGTTGTTGTAAGCCCCTGGGATTTCTCGGAAGGACCGTTCCAGGGCGGAGAGAGGGAGGGCCAAGGGGTTTGGGGGAAGATAAAGTAAATGTGTGGCACCCGAGAGAATAGTTTTTATCGAATGGAGACGTCCCCAAAGGGTTTGGTTGGGAGGAAAAGAAGTGCAAGTCCGGAGAAGGACAGATCACTGAGCTTAATTCGAGGCCAAGAAAATAATCCGACAAAAAGATTTATTCGGACAATATTCTACTGGTCGTGGATAATAATTGTTTGACCTCTCGTGATGTGTAACTTAGTAAAATGTTTTGAATCGAGTTCATCTAGTTTTGTGCAATTTTTCGTTGAATTTCAAACATAGTTAAAAACTTTAGAAGAAAACTAAAATGAATATATACACACAAACATTAGACGCAAACTTTTGAAATTCTTAAACAAATGCATAAGTAACAAGGCTTCAAATAAAATTAAAATATTGATATTAAAATTTGTTAAAGCAAAATAATATAATATTATAACCATGTTTGTGAAAAAAACAACAATTATTGAAAAAAATTATTAAATTTTAAAAAGATTTTAAAAGAAGTACGGCTTATATAAAACAATGTTTAACACGACAATCTTAGTTCGGTGTCCACGTTAGCATAGTGGTCAAGATCGCAAAGTCGTAGCCGGCGTTTGTTGAGTAGTAGGATCGAGTCCTGGTATCACTGAAGACCGCCGTGTATAGTAGCTCATGCACGTTAAATAAAGTCGGGCATTAAAATATTTAAATAGCGTGTTGTTGATGGTAAGCGATTGGGATAGCGTGAGCGAGTGTTTATTAACGTCATATCACAAAGCAACATGAGGTCTATTGGCAACGAATCTTGTAATTCCGAACCACGCGCAATTGAAGAGAACAAAATTAGAGCTAGCACCTCCCTGTTCAAACTACCACACCACACCAATGGGAGGAGTTCGGACTATGATGGATTTAACGTGCATTAACTTCTTTACAGGCAGATCGTCAAAGCCACTAGGACTCGAACTCAATATAAACTGATCACGATCACGTGATCATAATCTTTAGGTTACCTCAGCCGTCTGAATGAGGTAGCAGCCCAAGTTATGTAGCCATTAAGTGACATTAATTCACACCCAAATACAAATATATACATTTCTATATAGTTTCGAAACGTAAGTGAGAAAAAAAAATACTGCACAGCGTTGAAATTTTTATAATACACAAGCGATAAAAAAGGACAAGTAAAATTTTTTTTAACCCCTTAAGTGTCACCGGCGTATATATACGTCTGGCTCAACCAGTGTGTTAAATGCCCTGGACGTGTATGTACGTCTTTTCGAAGTGTTTGAGTTGCTATCAGTAAAACTATTCAAAAGGATTTGAAAACTGAAGTGTTATAAAATTACATTGACAGTGTTTGAGAAGGATTTACATATTTAAGAGAAAAATTTGCTTATTTATGACTTTTCTTCTTTCTCCAATACACCGCATACGTGCGCCTATGTGAAAAAACGGTGGCACTGGGGAGTGAATCGCATAACTTTTAATTGGTAGTTAGAGTTAAGAAATAATATCATAGCATCACATGCTACAAAAAATAATTATGCTTAAGTTTTGAGAAGTAGAAAAAAAAATTGGAATGAAACGCAGCTTTTTGAACATAAAATGCTTTGAAATAACATATTATGCACAAAAAGGGAAGTACAAATATAGGTATAGTAAATATAGTTAAAAAAAAATTTACAATTTATGCCTCAGAGTATGAAATAGTAACCATATTTTTTTACATATTATTAATACATATTTTGCCAATGTTCAAGAAAATATCTAAACAAGAGTTAATTGATTTTTTCGGAATAACTTTTTGTGACTTTCTGATTATTAAAAAATCCAGTCCATTGCTTCCCTGAAGATTTTGAAAATATTCATAGCAAACGGATTCACATCCGACAGAAATCTCGTGCTTTCCCACGCGAGCACACGAGAACCGGAAGTGAACTCCTGTCACTCTTTCCGGAATAGACTGCAATCGAATAACTTACTGAGATGCTTTTCCCGGCGGGATGAAAAATAGGATTTATATATTTTCTTCCACTATTGCTTTATTTATTCATTTTTCTCTCGCGGCCATCTGAGCGAAAATGGTCCAAGAGACACGTTATCGATTCTAAGGAACATTTTAAGAGGATTAGGGTAACTGATTGGCTTAGAAAATTGTATCAACTGAGCCCACATCATCCCTGCCCTAATGTTCAAGAGCACGATTACAGCTTTGAATTCACTATCAGACAAAAAAATATATATCATTGATTATACAAAATATGGTTAAAATATATTTTATTACACTTTTTTTGTTTGTGTTTAGAAACAGCATATGAATGCGCAATGTGCGTTACCGAGTGGTTTGAATATAAGTACCTCACAATATATAGACATCTTCTGATAATAAAGTTGGGTGAATGAAGGTAAAACGGCTGATTTGGCAACACTGGAGAAACAAAACACTGCACATGCGTAGTGGCAGGTGTTGATCACCTGCCCCCAAAGTAGTTCAGTTGAGACTTACACATTTGTGTTCCGTGTAAGATTAATTTTACAAAGTGCTAATTTAGTACGTTGGTTCTTAACTCAGGACAGAAAAATGAACGAACAAAAGATCAATTTAAGGGGACACAGTACGATTCAATTGACCAAAATCGGTCAAAAATCAAATTTAATTTTTTTAGCTTAAATTATTCTTTATGAACTTTTCTATAACCTCACAAAATTTGAAAGCTCTAAACTTAAAAAACGCAGAATTATAATAGCTTTTACGTTCGTTTTTATTCACATCTCTAAGGCAAATTAGAACTTTAAACTGACTTATCTCAGAAAGATAAAAAAAACTAGTTTGTTTTCATTTAAAATGCTAAGGCTTTTTTTCCATTGCGCCTAATGCTTTGAAATTTTTTTACCTATTGCTAATAGTACATGTAACAAAAGTTGGTATGCATTTTTTAATCAAAGCAATATTTATTTTTTTAAAAATAATTGAACTCAAAGAATTTATACATTTTTAAAACAATTTTCAGTAAAAACTCATAAACAGATGTATTGTATGAATACCAATTACGTTAACGCAAAACCCATACCAACTTTTACAATACATAGTGTGAAATACTTGTAAATCAAATTTCATGCCTGTAGGTCAATTTCTGTAGGAGGAGTAGCATTTTAAAATCCCCTCACAATTTTTTTTCCTTAAAAAATTACATGGCTAGCTTTTTATGACACACACACACATTTGAGCACAAAATATGTTTAACATAGTATACATACATAGGAGGCAACCAAAAAAATTTAAAAAATCCGTAAATCGTACCATGTCCCCTTAAAATTTTGTTTTAAGCTTGGCAAGGCACCAAAAGAAACTTATGCGATGTTGGTACGTGTACATAAAGATCAAGCACTGTCTATGAGGTGTGGTATGAGTGTTTCGCCCGTTTTTGAAAAGCAGAGAAAGTATTTCTCACAACCCCGTAGAGGAAAACTAGTGACCTCTCCTTTGAAGAAAACATTAAGAAAGTGAGGACAATAATCACCGAAGATCGTCAATTAACTGTGCGCAGGATAGCTGATGAACTACAGATTAACCGTGAATCCGTGTGACAAATTGTTGCCGAGAATTAAGGGATGAGAAAAACGTGTTATCCATATTGACGATATTCCAAACATCCAACGAAACGTGACGAAGCTTTTTAACTCCATCCCAAACGAAGACTTCTTGCAAAGTTTCCAGGACATGTATAGCAGATCTCAGCGGTGCATAGTCATGGGAAGAGACACTTTCGAAAGACAGTAAGGTAACTTTCGTTAATATTTCACCTAAAATGGCATTTCCCTTTTCTAACTATCACACGACACCAAATGGAGGAAATTTAACCTTGACAGATTTAGCATGCATGGATCTCCTCTACATGGATGGTCTTCAGTTGCACCAAGACTCGAACACGCGATACTCTGCCCACGAGTTCATGACCATAAGTACTAGGCCACCACGCCCACTTATTCGCGCGCGCGCGCGAACTGCAATAACACTTCCTTTTTTACACATAATTTCGTATAATTTTTACACAGATTTTCGTATTAAAAGAATTTAAATTTAAAGGATAGTGCAAAAAACCATTTATTAACAAATTAAGTTTATTATAATTTATATTATTTACATAGATAAGTATGTGAATGCACACATTAAATAAAAATCAATGAAACAAAAATATTCACAAGAACTTTAAAGGAATTTAATACAAGATTTTCAATTTTTTTTAAAAAAAACAAAGCGTTTTATTAAGTTTTTGGAAAATAATCTGATTTTTTTCTTTGCGTTGTAATTTTTAGCATCAAATTATTCGATATCATCCATTTTTTTTTAATCATTTCATCATTGGAAAGTGCGTCTACATAACTGCGCATACTTTTCTTGACGTCCCTCATTTCGGATGATGTAGTTACAAGAACTTCATTATTCATTTCATTTTCATCGTTAGAATCTGCACCTATGATACTTTTTGAACTTTGAACAAACTCCAAAATGTCTTTGTTTGCATAATTGGGCTTGTACACACATTATCATCATCAACTGCAACAAATCCTTCCGATGATATAGTACGGCAGTCCAATAATACAGAATTTTTCTCAAACTTCGGCTGATGTTTCCCGTATTTTGTTCATTCCCAGAAAGGAAATCGTTTCGTGTTAAGTGGCTTACGTTTGGTGTTAAGAGATAAAATGCATCAAAATACGTAGTTTGTCGGGATCATTGTATTAATTCATGCTAACCGATATTTCGTCTTAAGCATCTTAAGGTATTCCACTGCATTCAATTTGTTCCTTTACTTACGAAGAAACAGGACTAAAGAACACAAAAATCCTCTAAAAGTTTAATATATTTTAAACAAAACTTATTTTTCTTCTTTCTAGATTAATAAACATGCGTATCAACAAAAACTGACAACGACAAGCACACACCTTTGTAGAGCCGTCATCACTTGCGAAACGGAACGATTTATATCCTCCAATTTTTCTCCAAATTATTGCTAATTAAGGTATCCGACTACGTTTGGAATCGTGATTTTAAAAAAGCGCATAAATGTATAAATTTCATGATAATTAGTGTCACTTAGATTAGAATACACGTATAAAATTGTTTTAATGACATTTTGACAAAAATAATTATTTAAATACAATATTTTGGCACAAAATTAACTTAGAATAATCTTTTTTCCAAATGTTCTTCTTTTGTAAAAAATGGTTCTATTATAATAATATTTTGCCTGTATACAGCTCAGAACTCTCTACAGAGGCTCGAATAGAATTTTTGAAAAATTCACATTATTTTCAGAGTTACCAACAATTGAAATAATTATCGGAGTTTTTTTCTTAAAGTTTCTCCCCTCTGTTGTAGTAAAAAATGGATAAATCCATTTCGAAGTTACATGTTTCAAAAGTTCTAGTTCAGCCTCTGTACAGAGGTCTGATCTATTTACAGGCACACACACACAAAACATTTTTATAATAGAAGTATTTTTCATAAAAGGAGAATGTTTGGAAAATTGATCATTCTATGTTCATTTTTTTTGTCAAAGTATTGTACTTAAAAAAATTTTCACTGTAAAAATATTCTTAAAACAATTTTATATACGTTTCCTAATCTAAGTAACACAAAATATCATAAATATTTTATATTTATACGATTTTTCAAAATCACGGTTCCGAACGTAGTCGGATACCTTAAAAACAGTTATAAATGTATGATACAACCGCGCCTCATACTTTAAAATATGCAATTTGTTTCTTTATTTACGAAGAAACAAGAGTAAAGAACACTAAAATGCTCGAAACGTTTAATACACTTTAAACAAAAATTATGTATATATGTATATATATATATATATTTCTTCTTTTTTAAACCAATAAACATGCGCATCAACAAAAACTGACAACGGCATGCACACACCTTTGTAGAGCCGTCATCACTTGCGAAAGAGAACGATTTATATCCTCCCATTTTCTCCAAATTATTGCTAATTAAAACGAATGATTGAAAGAATTGGGTCAAAAATTTTGTTTTCAGCTGTCCGAATCGAATGTAAAAGTGCTCCAACAAAAGGGACAGTAGCCCAAATTATCATAATAGATGACCAGCAATGAATACGAATGAAGGTGTCGGCAGCAGATCAAGGTTCGCCTACGCCTCTGCGGGACCCAAAGAGTAATTGCCCCCGAGCATGTTCCGCTCCGTCGACATTCAATCACTCGGGTTTGTTTTCACGTTGGGGAACAACTCGGAGGTGTAATTAATCAGCTAAGGACCGTTATCAGCGACTTCTCGAAATTAAAAGCCCGAAGAAAACCTCACACTCTTTTAAAGCCGGACTCCGCCCATCGCCCGGGAAGAAAGTTTTGAACAAAGACAGAATCGAAGACGTCGGCGCTCTCTGGAAAAGTTCCCGATTAATGGCGATCGGCGAGAAAGAAGAGTCGGGAAAAGATCGGAGACATCAAACTGAGATTACGCCATGTTTGGGATCTGCGGGATGGATTTGTATCGCCAAGATTTATGAGATTTCATGTACTTTCTAACTTTTAAGTCTGTCTTCGCCATATGTACGAGAGCGCGAACATGACGCGGAGCACAGTTTCGGACAGAAAAAATGCCTCAATTTTTATAAAAATTTGTGACATTGTAACTCGTACATTTGTTTATAATACAGAGTTTTTGAAATTTCAAAATATTTCATAAATAATTAGTTTTTCCTTTTAACATGTGAAGGGATAGCTCATTTAACATTACGGTATAGGGGGAAAAATGCAAAATACACTATAAAAATTAGAAAAAAAAATGTGTCAACTCGGATGAAAATGAATAGTATGATTGATTCTCTACAGGATAGTGTAGCCAGAAAATATACAATATTAATGTTTGAGTAGTTTTATATCTGAAAAAATATTTCGAATTTGGCTCATATTCTTTAACATTAGCCGAAGATAGTCTTAAAGAAACCCTAATTTTTCTTAGCCCTTTTGTGTTCATTAGATATTGATGTAGTAAAAGATTAATTTTCCTTTTTTTAAAAAAATGTGATTTTTTTTTAAATTTTAGTTAATTTGAGACTTTTATAGGATTAAATATTTAACACGCTCGTGGACATCTTCCTACCCAAAGGCACTACAGAGCGGTATAAGCTACTTCATTCACAAACAGGGACATTTTCAGGTACGGGCCAACTGAGCATGAGCCCAGGGCTTTGGCCTTCTTAGGGGGCCTAGTCTCGTTCTCGAATCCATCTCAATGAAATGTTTTGTAGCCTCGCGCACCAACTCGGCACTCATGCGCAGTGATTTCACGTCAGGGTGAAATAACACAGTCACTACTCAAATCATTCATTTCCACACTCATTTGAACCCTTTATAGTATTTATCACATATAAGTTATAAGTAAAATTCATACATTGAATGAAAGAGTATCGGAAACAGTTTTACCTACAAATTTACGAATGTTCAATGTGAGTTCCATTTGTCACATGTGTCTTAAGTCTGAAAGGTCATCTGGTAGCGGAGGAACGTACACACAATCCTTTATGAACCCCCACAGATAAAAGTCACATGGCGTCAGATCGGGTGAACGTGGAGATCATGCGATACAAGCTTTATCGGGAGGATCTTTGCGGCCAATCCATTGGTTGGGTACAGTGATACTTAACCAATCGCATACTGAGAGGTGCCAGTAAGGCGGTACACCATCTTGTTGCCAAATGAAATTATTTGGTTCACTTTCTTCCAAATGAGTAAATAGCCATAGTTGTAGAGCATCAAGATAGACAGAACCAGTTACAGTTGATTACCAGTTACAGCTTTAGTCATCCCGTACTTTTCCCTTTACAAAGACAACCGGTTGTTTCAAACTGATGATACCAACTAAGAATGTTATTATCATTTGGAGGTTGACAACCGAACTTAATACAGAACGCTAGCAGTAATAGCAGATTCACTCTTTACAAACCGAAGAACACAAAACATTTTCTATTAATTAGTCGTCATTTTTCTACTAGCGCGTTGATCGGCAAAAAAGGGGAGAAATTAGCATATGTTTCCCGCACACGCGAACACATGCCAGCAAACAAAACTGTTTCAGTTGATCTTTCATTCGATGTATCAGTCATACTAATATGTTGCATGTAATGAATACAATAAATCGTTAAAACTCCGATAGATACTAAACACTAATACACACTTCCACACCACTCACACTTCAGCGCTTTCAAAACGCCCTCTTCATTTGGGCTCTAACAGATGATACGTATATTTTTAATGATCAAATACTATTTCTGGGCATATTCCCCCCCAAAAAAAATTAGGAATTTCAAACATTTTAACTGGCAACAGTGGCAAAACTGCATTATATGTCATACGTCGTTCATGTTTAGGCCGAGATCTACCGGTCGACAGGTGGTATTCGATCGAATCGGTTTGTGCCTAGATTTAACAAATTATGAGTCAAGCGCATTTATTTGTCAGGGGTTCCAGTTTATACGAGTTTTTTGGCAGCGTATACTCAATATACTATCTTCATAAGAAGGTCACAGGTGGGACGGGGCTACTTTCACGTAGGGACCCATGGCCTCAAGAAATCCTAAGACATCACTGACCACGGACGTGTTTAAATATCAGTTATCAATGTATTGCAACAATATGGTAATTTTGGTATATGGTAAACGATAAAATTTATTATTATTTGATATTGTTACCTACAAATATATATTTCAAGTATTTAGCTATTCAAACTAACTACAGTCCTAACTCTCTATTAACAATGTATCAGTACCTTATATTGTCGAATTTTGGGTTCCAATCAGGTGGAGCTGAAGACCGCAATGTAAAGCATGTTAAATGTCTCGAAGCTCAAAGTATTTTTTTTAATAAACAATCAATCAGACCATTTCCCTAGTTCAAATTTTAACGTTACAAGAAGTTCTTTGATTTCGAATTAAGACAAAAAAGATCTTTTGGAATTCCTTATTTCTCCATATTACTTAATCTTAAAATTTTATAGTTTAATAACGTTCGTTTCTTTATATGTGTTACAATTTTTACTGAACAATTATTTTAAAACTCTTTTTAAAGTTACATGATTCATAATAGCTAATTCTGCATAAAGAATATTTAACCGATGCAAAATTTAAATTTGTTGTTAATCATATTTCGTTACTGTTTCATTTTCTAGTGTCCCTAATGTTAAAGGAAGCTCATAACCTATAGCAGTATACAAGGTTGGAGATTCAAACTCCTCTCACAGTTCAACAGATTTTTAATTTTTACCTTTAAGAATAAGTCTCTGTTCCCCCATCTACGTTTCTTTTTAGAAATGTAACCCCTCTCCCTTGACGGTAGCCTATGCACGCCACTGGTCTACTTGAACGTAAAACTTTTCTTTTGGTATTGTTGAAAAGCTTTTTAGGTCAAAAACTATTTTATTTACTCTATATTCATCTGAAATAAAATATTGTTCGTGTATGTATACGAATATTTTTCTAAACAATGTGTTAAAGAATCAATAACTTTTTTCACCCTTCAAAATTGTAGAAAAGCATCCCGTCCCCCCTCCAGTTTAACTCTCACAATTCGAATTTAAATAAAAAAAAAACGGCAGAGATATACTTTAAGCGTGTATTTTTGTCGCGACTTTGCCTTAAAATGTATCTTACAGAAAAAAAAAGCTTGAAAACAAAAGAAATTGTGATAATGTGAGTTCGATAAAAAAAAAGAACACGAAAGAGCAAAAATTATCTTTGAAATAATATTTTACTTAATATATATATATATAAAAAAACTCCCGATAACTGCAAACATCTTCTCCGGCATCTTCAGAATCACTTTACGCCCCTTTCAATACGCCACTGATCTTTCCAGTGCATCCGATTGAAGTGCATGAATGGAGCACAAGATGCGGACCGCTTCCTTTCGACGTTTATCACTCGATTAGCTCCGATATCAAGAGCTGAAAACCATCGCCATAAAAATGGCGAAATGGATTCAAAGCGCTGTTGCCATTCCACGCGGAGTTAATTTCCTTTCCGAGCCATTAAAGATCCGCTCGTTGCCACCGACTCGAAAAAGTGCCGATAAAATGTGCGCTATCCCGATAATGAACGCGCAATATATTTACTTTTTTATTTTCTAAAAAAGGCGTTATCTTAATTAGATCTCTCAGGAACCATTACAATTACGAAAAGAGGTATAAAAATAGTTTACAATAACAATGGGCGTATAAAACTAATTAGAAAATTAGAAATTTTACCTCTAAAAGTTTTCTTTGCCACAATGAGGGAACACAGCCATCTGCAAAAATAAAAGAGAGAAATGATTATATCTTGGTAAAGAGAGAAGCTTTGTTATCTTTTCTTAAAGTATTTTTTTTATATAAAACTATTGTCAATGAATTCTAAGTGGAATAGAATTTAAGTTAGAAACATAAAATAATAAGAGTCTTAAAGATGGAATAGTTTATTCTCTTTTGGGTATGGTAGGAATATTTAAATGCAATCAACAGTTTTAAATATCATAACTTTTTCCAAACAGCATAATAATTCATTCTGCATACTTTTAGTGAAAGAAAGCTTTTCGGAAAAGACTGCAATAAATTAATATTTTCAACTGAAATCTATTCTTTTGTTTTCCATCCCTTAGAATAATTATGAGAAACCGTTAGAGAGTTTATAGGAATCAAAGCGTTTTATTATTTTCGATTTTAATTTATCGGAATAACAAATGATAAAAAATACATTAATTAAAATAATGAAATGCGAACAATTAACTGTGTTTATAGAATATATACCTTTATGTCCCCCGAGTTTTCAGTGACATATGAATGCTTGAAAATAAACTAACTTATGAGAAATATAATGTGCTAATATTTTTAAATGTATAAAAGTATTATGGTAATTATATTAAAAAATATATGCATATATTTTAATTATGGTCATGAAAATAGGGCTTACTGCACAATTTATAGTGTAATAGAATTGTATGTGTGTGTATCGTATTAATTTTCATTTAAAACTACTGAAAAATCTGTGTTGAATTTTTTTTTCCTTAAATATCCATAAATATTTTAATTTCTTTGCACGGAAACCAAAACATAGGAATCCACTTGCTTAAGTAATATGCATAGATATTAATGTTTGGAGAAAAAGAGTTAAAACTGAGTAAAAAGACCATATGTTATATATAGTATTCAAACATATCTATAAAATATATTTTAAGATGAAGGTATCTGATTCAATATAGGTGATAAGATTCATTTTTCATAAATCCTAATGTTTTATAAGATAAAATAATCTATTGAAAAAACAAGGGCGTCGAAAAACATTAAGTTTCCTTTACAAAGTACCAAAAAAATAGATTTTCTACATGATCGTTGAATGAGAGAAAGAGTTATAATAACAACGCACTATAACGAGGGATATTGGGGGCGGACCTCATGATTTTGAGCCTCAGTCAAGTAAGTGACAAGAACACTTGAGCTGACTCCTTCTCTAACTACTGCTCCCATTCAACGGGAGGACATTTAGTCTTGGCATATTTACGGGTGTCAGCCTTCTCTACAAGGTGGATCTTCAGTGGCACCAGGACTCAACGGAACCATTATAATTACGGAAGGTGGAATAAAAATAGTTTAGAATAAAAATGAGCATATTTTGCGTGACTTAACTATGAAATTAGATTTTTAATGAATAGTTGAAGAAATTGAATAATTTCCAGAATATTTTTAACTCGGGAGACACACACTCCATACTAACGTTAGTGGTAGCGCGGGGATTTTTATATTTCCTTTGCTTTTTATATTTATTTTTATTGTACGCGATAAAAATCGTAATTCCAGTGAATAATTTAACTAAGAGAAAAGTATAATTCCCTTCTTCTAAAAACTTTTCAATTTTTTTTTTTTTTTTTTTTTTTTTTTTTTTTTGATAATTTGAGAAAAAATCCATTCAAACTGAACTAAAATGTTTCAAAAGGGCGTTACTTTAATAAAAAACACAAACCACAACAACTTTTCTCTAACATTACAGGAATGTCATTTGCAGGCAAAACTGTCATATTTTGTTCAAGTTATTGTAGTTTTACTGTCCTTTGAGATGATCGATAAATAGCATGTTGAACTTTTCTTTCTTGTGTCTTTTTGACAGGGCGCGGTGTGTCTTGTGGGTACACTTGTGGCTTCACTTTTTTTTGGTGGAGTTTTTTAAGTAGCATGTGTAAATTTTCCTTTCAACTCAAATGTTTAATGTTCATCGCTTTTCTGAAATTTATTTTCGCTATTTTGAGTAATATCCATTATTTCATCGGGTTCTTACCTTTCTTAATCAGTTTCAGCTTCATCCATCAGAGATCGGCGGTGCCCATCCTTTTTAATTACATTATGTTCATTTGCATTTATACACTATAATGAGTCGTACAACACAGCTATCAAAACCACTAAGTCGTTCCCAGGGGGAAAATGTACCCTGTTCATAGAAAATATTTTGGTACAAAAGTGGTCACGAGGGGTAATCAGTCGCCAAAATTACCTTAAGATTGTAAAAAAAAAAAAAACATTTGACATTCCTAAAAGAGAGAGAGAGAGATGCAACAAATACATTTTAGTTCCCATGAAGACTGTCATATAGGAGGATACTGACAAAGTCATTGGTAACAGATATAAATGGTTTTTCCAGAATTAAAGATTTCGTGAATCTGGGGTGGTTCAGTGCCCCACGCGGGTTAACAAGAGTTCCTCACCATCAAAATTATTATACCTTTCATTTTTGTAATATTTTATATTAACACACAACTATTTAAAATAATGGGGATATGTATAAGCATGAATACAATTTGCTCATTACATAGTCCCTTATATACTCACAATATTATGTAAACATATTCCTTTACTTAACTCATTCTTTATTTATTTTCCATACATACCCCGCGACTACCTATATATATATATATATATATATATATATATATATATATATATATATATGCGTGTGTATATTCCCTAAATCTTTCCATAACTTGTCGTTAACGTCAAGAAGCACCCGTTTCAAAATGTAGCATTTAAATTTTAATAACCACCACATTTTCCTAAAAACCATCCCGTACCCTCACAAGCCCCTCAATCAACACACGCCAAAGCTTTTTCTAAAACATTCATGAGTCTTGTAAACTCCATAAAAAAGCGCCTCCTTCATTTCGGAGGCAATTTAAAAATGCGTCGGTAATAACTCATGTAAAGCAGGGAACACTCAGCCCGCCGTAATCCCGGCAAGACACAGGAATTACTCATAAAACGCCGCCGTGAAATATCACTTTCATTACACGGTCCGAAAAACGCGGGGCCTGGATCTCGTTACTACCAGGGCCATTACCAAAGGGGCAACCCTTTAGAAAAAGATTTGTATGGGAATTTATTGAAAGAGAGGAAAATATGCAATTAACATCCGACTTCGGTTAGAAATGCTTTTTTCTTAGTTGCCAAAAAAAAACTCGATAAATGAATCTGATTTTGATGCTTAAACTTAGATATAATGATCCACAAGATCATTTTTCCCCCTCCCATCCAGGTACGTTTAGATTTGCGATTATGTTTTTACTAAATAATTTAAAACTCATATGTAGCATTTACCTTTGAACATTGAATGGGATAAAATATAATATTTGATCACACAAGCACGGTAACTTAATCAGTCTATGCATCTCTGAATAACTTAAAACTACGCGAGTTTTTCTCATAATTTAATTCGAATTCAAAGAAACTGCCTTCTGCATTATATCTTTTCTGGAACGAATGCTTGTCTCTTTTGTAACTCTTTTCTCTCTCCCTTTCTTTTGGTGTTTATTTTTAGTACTCTGGTATATGGAAATAACCAAGTAATTTAATTTCAAATTTAAAGCAGTAGAGTTGCTCAAGTTCTCCCCCCTCCCCCCGTTTTGCCAAAATATGAAGTCCGATGGCATTCACACTTTCTTATTTATCAACAATCTGCTAGACTTTGCAGGCATAAAAAAATCTAAGCATGCACTTTAGGATCCCTAAAATACGTTTACCAACCAAACATGCCTTTCTAATTTCTTCTATGTATGCATAAAAAGTTATGGTAAGTTTGTTTGGATATATTCTGTGGATGTTATAATACTAAAAGAAAATATTTCTTCATGCTAGGTATAAAGTAAACGTTTATATTCTAACCAATATTTTTTAAAGTGTTTAAAAAAACCGTTCTATTTTTAAACTTAAACTAATCTTTGTCTGTTTTTTAATCAATCAAGTACTAGAGAATTAAAATGGCTAACCAATAAAGAAGATAATTAAAAGGCTTACCAATAAGATCATTTAAATGGTTAACCAATGACAAAAGTCAAAAGTTTAAAAAATTTTGGGTTTTTTTTTTTTTCTCTAATCTATTATACTACACGTATAAATTCTTCACCGTACACCAAAGGTATTTTGACACCCTTATAAATTCAATGTGCAGCCACAAAAGTTTTTCTCACATAATAAGTGTTGGACTGCTTTTTTCTTCGAACGTTCAACCCAACACCTAGTGGCGTAAGGGGTTCTAGAGGGCCCAAAGCCTGATGTTATGGTTTTGCAATCCGTCGTAATATCCAGCTTGGGGCCCAAACCTAACTTTTCAGGGGGGGACTGATATTCTTCTTTACGCCACTGCCACCACTCATAGTTATTCCTCTAAAACGCTACGTAGGATCTCCTATCTATAAAAATCTACTAATCTTGTCCAAAAACTCATATAAATTTTCATGAAGATTTAAGATAAAAATATGCATATTAACTCTTTGAAATCTTATCATTGCAAAGGATGAGAGCTCCAATAATCCGATAGAGTTTTTCCAATACTTGTGCAAAAATAGTAACTATATACATTCGGAGTCACCAACCAGAAAGATAAAATACGAGCATTAAACAAATCCTTTATCCTTTAAGAGTATAAATAGGGCATTGGAAATCTTATTCCTTCTATATAAGAAGGGCCTTCCTCTTCCTTTAGAAGAAGCGGTGCTAAAGAGAACACTTATTTCTACTTACTTAACCGTAGGCACACACTTCGATTCAAAACTTCAACATCCGATGGCCATTCCAACTTTGAAGTTTACTTTACAAATTTTCCAAAAAGATGATTTCTTCTTCTTTTCCCCCGTTCCAAAGTTTATACACACCCTCCAGATTTATCTGTAAGACAAATAACCCGAAGATGACGAAGCGGAGGAGCAGCAGAAGAAGAAATAATAAAATTTTTCTGCTTCCTCGATGGGCATTTGTGTTGGGGTAGTTATCAAAAAGTGCAGAGCGTATAACGAAATAAAGAGGGAAATACATTTTTGCGTTGAGGAAGAGCGAAAGAAGGAGAATTGTCTGTTATCCATTTTGCAGCAGGCAGCGGCTGAAGTGGCTATTATGCAATATATTCTCAGAAGGGTGGGCTTTACCTCTCCTACTCTTATCGGGGCTTTTTACGTCCGCTTGTTGGAGTATCTTCTTCTTTATTCCTTCGCGCATTCTATTTTATATTTGGAACTCTTTTGCTTGTTTAGTTTTGGAAATGGAGTGAAGCATCTTCTTCTCCAAGTGAATATCTTAAGCCGTCCCTCCACGGAGTTTTGAAAGGGGGGAGCGCCTGCAAATTGAGTGCCGGGCCATCTCGGGATGAAATATTGAGTAGGTCCAAAGTGGACGCTGAATATCTACAACCGATTAGGTTCAATCCTTTTACTGGGACTAGCCATACATAAAACATTCGTTTAGCGATCGAGTGATTTATACACTCAGGAAATGTGAAAAAATAATATGGTTATTCAAAAAACATTCTTTGGAAACATTGGTTTTGGCTTAGCTTTATGGTAGGGAGGAATATGAGCGGTTGGTTAGGTACTCCACACAAATAAATTTGTGAAGACCACATTTCTAACAAATCGAAGAACGAGTCGTCTTGAGATGAGATGAAATATTAAATAGGTCAAAAATAAGCTGCGAAGATTCACAACCCATTGATTTTTCGTTTAACTCTATCCCTTATTAGAATCATTCATTCAGAAGAAATGGCATCAAACAATTCATACAGTTTGAGAGTTTGGAAAGGAGAATAATATTGTTATTTATATAAAGGATGCATTTTTATAGGATAATCAATTTTGAATTAACTTCTTTCCAGTATTGCGGATTGAGGTATAATGAAGACCCGAATTGTTTGGTATATATTAACCCTCTAACCGGATAGCACGGAAAATTCCGTCAGTGTAAAGATGCTTCGAAAATGCACTGTACGGATTTTTCTGCCTTCAAGTAACGTTTTCAAAAGCGGATTAGCTGTAAACGATTGATCTCTTGGTTCTTACTTGACAAAGGAACCGAACTAGGTCATAAAGTTGTCCCCGTTCGACCTCCCAAGTTCTAAAAGGGGGAAAGGAAAGAAGTCTGTTGCATTTTTAAAGGAAACTTCAAAATAAGAGTTACCGCTTTCGGAATAACTTTTCAGGAGGAAGGTATCCACTTAGAGGGTTAATAAGAGATTTGGGGAGTGGATCTTTTAAAAATAAACCTCATTCAAGAGAAGAAGATGTTATCTAAGCTGTTACCCTAATAGCTTTAACGCTGTGGCCGCAAAACTGTGCGTTTTGAAAAATTCACATTATTTTCAGAGTTACAACCATTTGAAATAATTATCGGCGTTTTTTTCTTAAAATTTCTCCCCTCTGTTGTCGTAAAACATGGATAAACCCACTTCTTAGTTATATATTTCAAAAATTCTAGTTGAGCCTCTGTACAGAAGTCTGAGCTTTAAACGGGCAAAATATTATTATAATACAAGCATTTTTCACAAAAGGAGAATATTTTGAAAATGGGTCATTCTATGTTCTTTTTTTGTCAAAATAATGTACTTAAATAATTTTTTATTGTAGTACTATTCTTAAAACAATTTTATATACATTTTCTAATCTAAGTGACACTAAACATCATAAATAGTATCCAATTATTCGCTTTTGCAAAATCACGGTTCCGAACGTAGTCGGATACCTTAAGGCAAGCTAGGAACATTTTACATGAAATGAAAAGTATTTATGTCCTTCTTTATAAAAGATAATTATCTAACTTAAAATAATTAAATTATAACTATCTATCTTAAAAGAAACAAATGCATAAAAATACCAAACAAATGTATTTCCGAGTTTCAGAGTTAGAAAACAATATATGCCTCAGGAAGGATTTAGAATCAAGAAAAAAAAAAAAAAATAGACATATACAACATTTACGTAAAATTCAGTTTCATTCATGGCGATATGGAAATTCCACGCAGTTGATAACCTTAACTCTATAAAGTTTAGGATAAACTGGTAAAAAAAATATATTAGATTTAAATAATGAAACTTTGAAAGATTGGTATTGCTATTTTCGAAACAAGCTCAGCAAACGATTTAAACTGAAATGAATCAGATTTATATAATAATATTTATTTTGAGAGATTTTGAAGCAGAATTTTTTTTTAATTAAAAAAAAAATATCAATCCTGCATGAACAGAAACTTAAGCAAATTTATGCATCGGCCCGTACCACTCCAAACAAAGATTTCAAGATGACTTACTCTTTATAACATTTCTTTCTCGTGCCGTGATAAAATAATTTTTCTCTCTGCAGAAACGTAAACATATGGACATAAAGGAAAACAAAACACACACGCACCAGAAAGAGAACGAATTCGAAATAAAACTGGATATGGAGTCTCTGCCGTGGGAGAGAGAACCGCTACAAAAGATTCCTCGCTTTTTCGCTGCGACCGCGTAACTTATTTCTGTGCCGGATCGTTTGGCCAGCAGCTTCTCCACCCCCTATTGTTGCCTCAGCTCGCTTTCTAAGGGGGGCACGGGAGAGTTTTAAAACGAAAGAAAAAAAAAGTAAAGAAAAATTACATTCACCAAAGAGAGATCATTACAAAGAGCTGGCTTTTCACTTTCAAACCCTCCACTGTATTAATTCTTAAAAACTTGGTGGTCGCGAAAGATTTCTTGTCCCGAGGCGAGTTGTTCATTTTGAGGTTTTTAATAAAAATAAATAAAAAAAAGAGGGGGTAGAAAGGAGAGGGTGGCATCGGGGTGTTTTGAGAGATTCGCTTTGTTGCCGGTGGGGTGGCGAACACAAAAGGGATTAAATCGTGGAGGGAAAATACAAAAAAAGGAGTAGGGAGGGGGTGCGCAAAACTTTTCCAAAGTTGGTCAGGTTTCTATTCTGTGAATTTTTTTTTTTTTTTTGAAAAAAAATTCGTTCCTTTTCTTAATTTAAAGTCTTCACTCAGAGAAAGTGTTACAGATGCCACCATCTATCTATCACGGGTATAAAAAGAACGAAGAATTATTCGGAAAATGCCCGACGGATCTGTCTTAATCAATGGCGACTCGTGAATGGAGTTAAGGAAAGAATAAATTGCGTTTCTTTTCATTGGGTGCGGACGAAATCGATGTCGAACTGAATAAATAAAACAAATAATGAACAGAGTTATTGAATTTCCTCTCCCAAAACCGGATTCTCTGTCTAAGACGCATATGCTCGCAGCGGTCTTAAATCAATATGTAATCTCTCAATGGAGGAAACAGAGAATGGTTTATGAGTACATTCGATGGAGTCATGAATTAGTGGCAGGTAAACAGATGTCGTAAAATCAGATCACTCTTAGTTATCTATAATATTTAACATGTAGATAAATACCATTAGACGGATCACTTATTCCAGAGTTATCCATGTTTATCAGTACTAATTCAACAATTATGTTGGAAGGCTTATTCACATTAGCATTTTTAATTAAATGTCGAAGTAAATTACACGAATATGAATCACAATACTTCCTACCACAAATGAAATTATAGAATTAAATTATTCAAGATGAGGTAAAAAAAAATAGCATAGTTACCTAATACAATAATTCTTCATTTGTACTTCTTAAATGAAAGTAATTACCAAGAAAAACAACTCATCAGCGCTACTAATTTAATATGCTAAATTTAATTTAAAAGTAGGTTGCACAATAGCTTGGTGTGGCGTGTGTTTATTACCGTCACACTATAAGACAACAAGGGCTATTGGAGACGGCCATCGTAGTTTTGAACCCCGGTCAAGTGATGAGGATGACACCTGACCTGGCATCATCCCACTCTCCTAGCTCTTCCATACAACGCCAACGGGAGAATTTTGAGAAACGACAGATTTAACCTGCATCAGCCCTCTACATGGTGTATTTTCAATGGCACAAGGCTCGAACTCATGAGACGCAAGTCATGAGTCCGTGACCATGACCACTAAGCAGTGGTGAACAAAGACCTCTCTTATGGGTTGTAATAGGAGAAACAGTGAAAAAAATACGTAGACGAAAGCACCGAGGGCAATCTCTATGGTAAAAACCAAAAATCTGTTGATCTGTGGGAGATGAAACCTCCGTATCCCTTCCTTCTGTACGCTCCTGCCTCTAGGCTACCGTCTTCTTCCACGTTTTGGAAGTTCAGAAAGAAAGATACTGGATCAGACGTCCTCCGTGTTTTTTCATTGTGAGATCCTTGCACACTGTAACTCTTATGTTTCCATGCAGCCACACTGTTTAAACCACCAAATTTAATACACTTAATTAAAAATCTACTAAAGTTGTTCAGCCCTGTCCGAGTGTTGTTAGTTAAATTAAGTGTTTTTTCTTTAAGTGTTTTTCTTTAAAATAAACTTCAATATTTAAATTTTAGACCCCGTGTCTTTAATTTGTTTCCGTGCCCATTCATTAGAATCAAACCTTAGAGATACCGTTTTACTATTCTAAGTAATGACCTTATAATTCGGTTTTTACATGCAGCACAGTAACCAAGTTCTTTAAAGAATCCGAATTGAAGCTTCCAATCTCTTCTCGTTTTGCAACAGTGTTATTAGCATGATCTGATTAAACAAAATACATAATTTACTTTCCTTCCTCATTCTCTAGATTCAACATTAATTCAGTTATTAAGCTAAGCAGTAAAATCTCATAATCATTTTATGTGATATATTTAACAATGCATACCTCCTCAGTTATATAAGTCTGAGCTAACCATATCACTATTACAGTGGCGCACACAGGAATTTTTCAAGCGGGGGGGGTCTGGGCTCTAAAGTTCACCCTTCTTGTATCATGCTCCTTTTGATTTTGTCGATTTTCGGGAACAAAATACAGTAAAAAACTAATTATTGAATAAATAATTAGCATTAATTAAGAAAATTAATCATTAATAACAAATACTTAATTAAATTTTACGTACTACGTACTTAGAATTATAATCAATCGGAAAAAAAATCAAGGGCTTTGGGGAATGGTCCGGACCCCCCTCTTGTGTGTACCACTGCACTATTATATTAGTTCAAAGCATTGATTTTTAAGAAGAAATTTAATATTATTCTTTTTCACTATTTTTAATATTACTAGCAATAATAACCAACTAATATAAATTTAACCATAAACAAATGCATCCGAATAACACTTGGTAAGATCGATTTAAAAATACAATAATCAATCATTGAAATCCCGTTTTAAGCTTAAAAATTATGATAATCCCTCATTATTTAAAGCTATAATATATAGTTTCTTCAATGCACATTTAACACACACATAAACAAAATATATATAATAAAAAAAATTCTTACAAAATAGTACGCACAACTCTCTCTTGGCTTTTACATAAACACAGATATCAGCTTCTCGAAACAGAAAGCTTTTCCCCATTTTTGACAGTTACAGAAGAGATGAGGTACTGAACCGAATGATGTACTGCGCAATTTTCAGTTCATGAACCCCTCTACCCTTTTAAAGGAGATGAAATGTTCCAGAAAGTACATTAGCCCCTCTTTGCGACTATTTGCAGAGGGCGTCTCGAAAAGTTCCAAGAACACAAAGAAAAAAAAATGAGAGAGGATGAGAGAACATTTCCAGTTTACTAGGGCTTCCCCGAGTGTGAATGGGGCTCCTCGGAGCTATTAAGGCCTTTTCGCGACGCCCCTAAACAAGGCTTAAGAGTCCAGCCTGAAGCCCCAGGTCCTATCGATGCATTAAAGACAACATCAAGTCGTCCATCAGCCTCTGAGAGTCTCATCAGGTAATGTCCTCTTCGCGAGAGATAAGAAAAAGTTCCGCTCAACTCTCCCAATTAACCAAGTTCGGGTCAGCAGAAAAGGGTGAAAGTATCTTGCGTCTTCATTAAGATGAATGTCCAATTAAACACGGATCCCCAGAAACAGCACTTTGTTAGGGTGAAGATTGACGTCACTCTTGCAAGTTTTTAATCAACTTCAAATATAATATTATATCCTGCCTTTTTTTATTCCATGGACCCCTTTTGCAATTAAGGGCAGAACATGTATTCCTTCCGTTATTAACATGATGGATGAGCCAAAAATCATTTTAAAATCTTAAATGTGATGAAATTTAGGGAAAATTACTATCACTTTCAGAATCTAAAAATTATAATTTAGATTATATATATATATATATATATATATATATATATATATATATATATATATATATATATATATATATATATATATATATATACAATTTAACTATAGAAAAATAGGTAACCTCCCCAACTTAGGGAAAGAAAAAAATTATAACTAATACTTCTCTACTCATATAAAGGCTCCCTTGTACTTACACAGAGGGCACAGATGGATGTCATTTATTTAGGAAGAAATATTTATTTATATTTCTTCTTTGGGAATTTTCTGGCGAGATCATATTCTCCCAGATTATTTTAAAACCATTGCTCAGTTCAAGGCCGATATTCAGTATTCAAGGGATTCGGAAAAAGATATTGTGTAAGTTGTTATGTAAAATGTGATGTGGAAAAATGCTGCATTTACAGATTGTACTACGATGACTATCTTTTAGTGAAACTATTTTTCATACTAAGTCAAAAAAATTTTAAAACAGTATATAATATTGTAGATGCAAATAAAAATAAACCATCGCAGTAAATGAAAATTATTTACATTTGAAACTTTAAAAGGACTATAGACTCATCTTATATATGTGTAAAATAAAATTATAAAACAAATCTGTTGATAACCATGAAAAGAAACTAAAATAGTTAAAATGATAATTTTAATGATTATGCATATATTTCTTATTTTTCAAATAATAATGCTATTTAACGCGCTTCTAGTAATAATCTTCAAAACAAAATAATTTTCAAATAACTTTTATTAATTAAATTCATGCAAATACGAAGATTGTGACACTGTTTATCGTGAATAAGATGGTCTAGAATTATTTTAATTAATATTGTGACATACAGCTGTATTGTCGCAATACTTGGTTACAATACAAAGCTAACATTGCTTGTTATTTAAAGATAAACTTTTAATGAGCGCCCCGCAGAGTTTAAACGGAATTATATTTACATACTTGAGAAACGCCATGTAATTAAAAAAATCAGATATTTATCATTCAATTTAAATATATTGTTTAAAAAAGGGATTATTTTTTAATACGTCGGAGGCAATACAACCCTAAGGCCGTAAGTGATTTTTTTAAATAAAAAAAAAATATGAGATCAAATTTATAGCTTCGTATAATACACCTTACTATATCCTTGACCTGTGCAATTTACGACCCCAAATGTTTTTTCCTGTAGCTGTATGATGAAATTTTTTTTATTAATTATTCCATTTCATATTTTAAATTTTTAGTTATAGTACGCACGGTAGCATATATAATATGTGCTATAATTCCATACATACGGATTGATTTTTTATGTTCAAAATATAAATCGGATTTTCGATCTACCGTTCTAAGTGGCGAAGAATCTATAATAATAAGTTTTAATTAAAATAAGTTAAATTTCACCCCCTTTAAAAATAACTTTTAGACCAGTCGATGTATTATTCAGAACAAATTTTATTGTAATCACGGCTGTCAATAGTCTATATATTTTGTGATAACATAAACATTAAAACAATCAACTCTCCCTCTCTATCTCTATAGAAAGAAGTAGTTAAAATTAACTAAGCGCACATAATGGCACAAATAAAAATAATTTAAATGTAGTATTATTTAAAAAGTAGTTTTTTTTTTTTGCTCCTATTTTAAGAGTAAACTTTTATGTTATGATAAGAGTAAACTTGATTTGTTTTTTAAATAAAATATATTAGAAGCAATGAATGTTTATACTCTGTAATTAAATTCATGTGAAGTTTTTATTATATTAATCTCTAACTTCTACAGCCATTTCATCAGAATATTAAATTAAATTTATTTTTTAAAAAATACGAATTATATTTCTAACGATTTCAACCACTCCAAGTCTTAGAGCAACAACGCTTTGCTTTATTCTTTCACACAATAGTGATCACAAAAATGGTTGCCACCATCATTACAAAACTTTTAATACTTGTTGTCATCATACGTTATAAAACTAAGTAAAATTAAGAGCAAATGAAACCACAGCGCTAAGTCAGTGGGTGATTATAAACGTCGCCCTGTTCAGCTACACGAGGGCTTTCAGTGACGGACCTCGTAATTTTGAACCATGATCAAGTGACCAGGACGACACCTGAGCTGCCCCCCCCTTTCCCAACTACCACACCAACGGGACGTTTGAGCTCTTGAAAGATTTAACGTGTATCGCGCCCCTACACGTCGGGTCTTTAGTGGTGGTACTGGGCTCGAAATTGTGACCAGTCAGCCACAATCCGATACCTTGACCACTAGGCTACCGCGGCCACACCACAGCACTGAAACGGATCCTGGTGTACTTAACTGGATTAAGGAGAAATATATTGTATGACAGACCGTTACAAACGAATATTTCACAGAATAAATATAACTTGATTCTTATATTGTAAATAAAAACTAATCAATCCTGAACTTGTACGCATTTACTTGTAATTTATTTATTCTTTATTGTTCATATTTAACATACAAAGATATAATTATTATTTAGTCATCAACATTGTCTGGGACGTTTAAAGGTCTGGACCAACTGGTTCGGGTTCCAGGGCCTCGGGTTCGGTAGGATACCTCGTCTGGTTCTCCACTCGACCTCAACAAGATCATAAATAAAGTAATTTTAATTGTCAAATGTTGTTTCCGCACATATTCTTCGAGAAAATGGAAATTTCGCAACATATTCCAATTGTCAACAGTTGCAAGACTGCATTATTATGTCATGTTCTCATCGTCCATATCTAGGTCTTGATCTGCCACCATACGCCATTGTTAGTCACTATTTTAGCATAGAGGCCTAGAGCCTAAAGAAATTTTAAAACGTGATTGCGTATTGTATGATACGTTCGTTTGTTGCAAGAGAATCCAATATTATATTATTTGTAGATTGGAAAAATTACACCGAAATTTAATTTGAAGAAATAAAAACAATATTTATTTAAAAAATAAACTAAATAAATAAAAACTTTCTACAAGTAGATTTACTTGTATTTTTAAATAAATATTAATAATAATAACAGTTCCTACAGCAGTTTATAGTGAGATATAACAAAAATAAACAATCCATACATCCAGTTTTGTTACTTTGTATAACTGATATTTGAGTTTGCTAATAATTAAACTCACAAAATCCGTCATTACCATATGTCATAATTCTCTATCAGCCCACTAACATTTATAGCATACATATTCAAATAGTATAAATACAGCTATAAAAGTCGGCAAAATCTCACTAACCAATTGCATAACAGAAGCAAGGCAACCTCATTCTGCTTTGAGAGTATGTGTCAAGCCTTCACTGCGAGTGAACACTTTGTTTTTAAAGCCAGCAATTTGCAGCCAGAAGAGGCGGGCAGACTGCTCCCAATATGTCAATTTCAGTTCCATTACCATTCAGGACTTGACCGTCAGAGTTCTTTAACAGTCCATTATAAAAGGAAATTATATGCCGAATGAAGCACTCGTATTTTCAGAGAATATTATCACCACTCCCTAGACGGAAAAATTTATGAGGGAGGGAAATGAACCCCTCTCTCTCTCTCTCTCTTCCCCGTTGAATTATTAAACTTAATTACTTTCGTTGCCTTTGCATGTATTTTATGAAATTAATTAAATGAGGTTAAAGAGCAATCATGAGTTATGCCTACTAAAAAGTGTATTAAAAATTAAATTGGTTCCAGTAATTGTTCAGTTAAGATAAAAGGATAGTATTTTTCAAGCTAAACAAGTAATATAAAAAAAAATTAAGTCAATTCCTACTTAGATCAACAAAGAAAATTTTTATTTTAGCTACTTTTTATTAAATAGTTGCAATTAATATAAATATGTATATACATATTACAGAATCGCAACATTAAGTGGTAGTTAATTTTTATTAATTATCATTAAAGTATCGTATTGTCATCCAAAACAATCGTGCGTATAAAATTTCAGTTCAATTGAATGCTTTAAAACGTGAGAAAAAAAACCCTTTTCAAGTTTTGAAACGAGTCGCCAAAAATGATGCCAGCGTCGCTGTATTTGTAATTCTTTAAATAATTAGTTTTAATCAATTAATTTTTACTAATTATAATTAAATTACTGTATTGTCATCCAAAATAATCATGTATATAAAATTTCAGCTCAATTGAGTGCTTTAAAATGTATTTTATTAACGATTGAAAATTCCATCAAGATAAATATATGGAGAGTGTGAGCTAATAATAGGAATTGAATAAAAGCTATAAAACTACATAATCAACGCCTGTAAGTATTTAGCTAAAAGTTTGATTGATCGCTTATTAACTCCCCACTTCAAAGTAACAACTATGCACAGGAACCATTGCCAATGGACGTCACAATTTTGCACAAATTTGTTGACGTCTGTGTGTGGGGGGCCCAGGTCTACTAATATAATGCGCAACAGTGACTCAAATGTAATACTTGTGTCGCTCATCCGGTATAGTGGTTATCGACGCTGACTGCTGCGGCGTAGGGCTGGGTTCGAATCCTGGTGAAGACATGGATGTTTGTAAATGTATAATGCATTCGCGGCATGAGGGTACTCTAAACAGCCGTCGAAAAGCAAATGCTATCGTGAAGTTGGTGGCAGGGGATGAGAGGTGGGAGACCCCTCCCCCATGGTGTTTTTCCTCAAAATTGGGGTGGAACCGAGCTAAATAGTACTTTCACCTGTATGGTGCTCAAGGCTACGTCCAATGACAGGCGTACATCATTACCATGATGAATTTCGTGGGCCTCGATCTGACTACGTCAGACACGTGGCATTAGCAACGACAAACATAAAAGATTATTTAAAAAATTAATAATTTACTGAAAGGCAGGAAAATAAAATACATTTTGAAATAATAAAAAAATAAAATACGTATGTACACAGATATAGTATACTTATAAATATATCAAAATACTGATCTGTGTATTTGAGCAATGCTAAATTAAGGACAAGTTTAATAACTTCTAGTGACACCCATGGGCTTGTCCTACACAAATTATATACAAAATTTAATACTTATCTTGATAATATGTATGATTTATAATTAAGTGATATTGTAACTTTAGCTTCAAAGTAAATTATTATTGTATTTATTGTATGGAGAGAGGGCGCAATGAAAATTATGATTGAAAATGGGGTGGCAAATGTTGAATGTTGAAGCACCTCTCTAACGAACTTAAGTAAAAGTTATTATTAAAAAAAATTAAAATACAAGTATTTTGTGAAGAACACTGCCAGCAAAAGCAGAGAGAAAAACAAAAAATAATCCTTATGAAGAAAACATGGACAAACATTGTACACAATTTCAGCCATGTTAAATAAAGCCTGAACACGCGGTTCACAAACAATGTTTCTGCTGAACATCATGCCAACCTAGTTTACTTTAGAAAGCTTTCTGCTCAGGTGCCCTCTGGCCCCTGTGGCGACGGGGCGCACTGCGAACATGACCCCCGAACACTTTATCTTGGCACTTTATCTGGCGGGGCCTTCGGGAAAGCAGCGTGCGCGGCGGGGCACCCAACGACTCTCTCTTTTGTTATTTGTTCACCTCAACCGCCCTTGAACTGAAGAGTCAATCATTAACATAAGTCTGGGCCACTGTTTTCAATGCTTATTTTTACGTACTAGTTTAAGTCCAAGATTAAAAATTTCCTTAAAATTTTAGATAATTTGTATACTTGCGTTATGTAGATGTGATCTATATCATCTTCTAAATCTATCAAGAATAAAAAGTTATTTCTAATACTTCTTTTATTACGTGTTTATTCTTTTGAAACGCGTTTATGCAAGCAGTTCTTCGTGGTCTGTGATCTTCAAATAAATTCGTCCATGTTCCATTAATGACCCGGGAATACGGGAGCTGATGCATATTCAATCAAAATACACCTGTAAGTTCTCATATCAGTAGTTAGACAGGTTCAGGATGGAGTAAAATTAAGTCGTTTAGTCAGTTTCGCTATCATTCCAACATCTTGACCATGACCTTAAACTACAAGATGCGTCATCAAATACCTTTGTTTAATTATAAAAAAGGCGTTAATTCGAAACAAATTTATTTAATTTTAAAACGAATAGCTTCTAAAGTACATTAAGTACATCTCCTTTCGGAACAAAGTTGTAGCCGAGGCAACCGAGTGGTCAAAGTGTCCGGCATAGTATCTGCCAAATAGTGGGATCGAGCCCAGGTACCATTAACGAATTACCTAGTAGTGAAGTTGAACGTTAAATCTGTCCAATCTGGTGCTACCTCAAATATCCTCTTCCGTTTATCGCAGCTCAAAATTATCAGGTCTATTACCAATAGCTTTCGTGCAGATTCGTAATTATGGCCACGGTAGCTGAATGCTCATGATAGCGAGAACCTGATCCACATTGTCGAGTTGCGGGTTCAAATCATGGTGTCACTGAAGACTGGTTGTGTAGAGGGGCTAATGTCCGTTCAGTCAGTCGACGCTGACTACTGCACCGAAGGGCCCTAGTTCGATTCCTGGACAAGGCCCGGGTGTTTGTAAAAGCATAGTATCTGTGCAACATGGGCGCCTTCTAAATATTTCATTATCTGGAAGTTTTTTCGAGGGGGTGGTACTGGAAGACTTGTGGGAACTCCCCGCCGAACCACCCAACGGTGTGTTCTTTTCGAAATAGGAGGGAGGGGTGATAGGAACGAAATCGTACTCTATCATATATTTTGCTCAAAGCCGCTGCCAAACGACTGATAAAATCTAGCTCCCTTGGACAGGATGAATTTCGTGGGCCTGAATCTGGCGTTGAGGATGATTGGGAGGGATAAGTAACAGCAAGTATATAAAAGTACAAAATCTTCCTGCTGGCGAGTAGGAGAGGGGGGGGGAGCCAACTCAGGTGTCGTCTTCTCTTAAAAGTGGTTCAAAACTTTGAGATCCATCCCCTATCCCCCTCGTGATGCTTCAGAGAGCGACGTGAATTAAAATCAAATAACTTTACAATGCAGCGATAATAAACATTCGAAATGAAACCAGTTCTCAATGCCAAACGCTTTTTACATTCGATTGAAATGTGTGTTCTTCAGAGTGAAACGTAAATAACGTATGGAAGAAATAAATAAAAATAAAAAAAAAACCCTTTCTTTTCAGAAAAGGCAAAAAAAATCATGAGAAAGAGACGCATCTGATTGAGAGCAGCGAATCATTAAGACATCCAGGTGCGAACAAGTTCCCCTCCCCCACCCGACATAATATTAGCTTTACCCGGAGAGCAAAGTGGGCCGATCGAGGGCAATTGACCAGAACGATTCCACCTGTTTTTATAGGTGCGTCTGTCTTTGTTCTCCACCGCTAATGCTCGGATCCATTGTCTGGCAAAAACAGAAGCAGTTCGATTGCACCCTTCCCACGCCCTCCTCGAGAGTGTGAATGGCAAATAAAAACATTTGTTCTCAGCAATTTTGTCAGTCCACTGCATTCTTCCAAGGAAAGCGCAACGGAAAAAAAAGGAAACTTTTCAACGTGAGACTTGATATCATCTTCCAAACGCAAAAAAAAAAAAAAAAAAAGAAAAGAAAAAACGAAAGAAAATTGTGTGTCATGGATCGAATGAATTGAGATATCTCATGACAGATATTTATTTCGAATTATTTAGAAATAAAAGTACGTTTGTATTGAGTTGTGTAATGTTTTGTAAAAAAAAAATTTTTTCCCTCCCTCTTTTCAAAGAAATGAATGGGGGAGGGGTAAGTGATGTTGTTTTTAAAGATGTTTCACTCAAGAATTTTCGAGAAAATAGTCATCAACTGAAATTCCCCCCACTGCGTTCTCAGATCCCACATTTAAATTTTTCTTTGTCTGGACTTTTTATTAACTCCGTCTGTTCGTTTTCACCACCTTGATTTTACTTTCCCATCAACTTGGACGTATTTAAATAAAAAAACGGACAATAGTCTTGCCCTCTGTGAAAAAGAAACTAGTATTTTATCTGAAAATTAAATAAAATTGCCGTATCCGGCGTATAACGTGCACTTTGAACACAAAAAATAAGATCGAAATTTACTAGTGCACGTTATACGCCGAGTATAAAAATGAGAGATTTGAAAACAAAGAAAAAATAAGTATAGAAAAAAAAATTAGACTTCTCTATATGTATCGAATTACTGTTTATTTAAAAAGAAGTGACATTTCTTATGAACGTAAAGGACTGTAGCTCTAGAAGTGTACTGTTTTTTCTAAAGCTTGGAATTATAACTCGAATAAATGACACAAAACGTAAGAGTATAGCACACGTATATATTTCAGGTTTCTTTGTAAGAATGGGGGGTTCGCGTTATACGCCGAATATACCTAAACATTAAAAATTGCAGCATGAAGGCACGTTATACGGTGGAATTTATGGTACATTATATTTGGCTTTGTTTTTTTTTAAAAAATGGTACCTACACACATAATAACGTCGATCAATTTTGCCAAATCGAAAATTCTCACCAAATGTCATGATGTACAGCCAATCCGCGTATGTTCGAATACAATAACGATGGCAGCATTTGGCAACATTTTTTGAATTGGCGACTTCTTTTGGTTAACTAAAATAGCTCGACGGTACAATACATAAGTATTAAAAATTTACATGAGGTTTATTTTTTTTACAGAATACCCCATATAAGATGTTTACAAATTATAAAATTGTAGTTATCGAAAACATAACAGTAAAATATTTTTCTTTTACACTTTTTTACAAATATTTAAAAGTAAAACAGATGAAATTGAAAAAACAGCCATTACAATAAAATTGCGAAATTATTTGTTTTGTTTTCATACCAATTACTTATACACTCTGTCGCAAAAAAATATATGCACCCAGAAGAAATTGAGCTACATTCACGAAATTTGGTATGCATGTAGTGTATATGAAAATAAACAAATGATTAAAAATTCAGAACAAAATATCATTTTATTAAGCGGTTACAGCTTGCAAAAGGTTAAAAATCAGTAAGTAGTAAAGCCACCTCTGGCAGCTATACAAGCCGAAATTCGGCGTGGCATCGATTCAATTAGATCACTTATGACCCCCTGTGGAAGATCCTGCCATAGTCTTCGCATCTGCGCAGTTAATTTTCCTGTATCTCGGGACGGCTGCAGTTGCCTTCCCAGCGCGTCCAGACATGCTCTATTGGCGAAAGATCTGGTGACCTGGCAGGCCATGGTAGGACGTCATATCCTTGAAGACATTGTTGGGAGAGTCGCGCAGTATGTGGACGAGCATTATCCTGTTGATAAATGGCACCTGGGCGACTTGATAGCATGGGTAGCACAATCGGCGTTAAAATATCGTCCACGTATCTGCGAGCTGTCAAAGTGCCTTGAAGGATCACTAAAGATGATCGTGTGTCCCAAGAAATTGCTCCCCACACTGTCACACCTTGTGAAATTGCTGTATGCCGCTCGACAATAAATGCCGGATCGGACCGCTGGCCGGTGCGCCTCCAGACACGTGTGCGGTGGTCATCATCACTGAGACTGAATCGGGATTCATCACTGAAGATGACACGTCTCCAGTCTGTCACACTCCAAGTTGCCCGAGGTCGGCAAAAATCCAGTCGACACTGCCTATGATGTGGGGTCAGTGGTAAGCGTCTTAGCGGACGTCGGCTCCTCAAGCCAACTTCGGTCAGTCGTCTCCTTATGGTTTCTCTTGATGGCACTGGATGTCTGGAAGGTGGTAAGTGGCGTTGAATCGATGCTAGCGACGTTGTTGGTGCCGAAGTGGCCACTCTTCTGATTGCACGATCCTCGCGATCATTTGTGTTCCTGGGACGTCCTGACCCTCCGCGACGGTACACTCTACCTTCTGTGATCCACTGTTGCCAACACCGAGCAACTACCATATCGCTCCGACCGAGGTGGCGGCCGATACGTCTATTCGACCAACCTGCTTCTCTGAGGCCTATTATACGGCCCCTATCAAAGTCCGTCAGCTGCTCGTACTGCCGCCGGTTACGTCTTAGAGGCATCCTAAGTCTCAATATCGTCTATCAAAGTCATCAAATTCGTTTGGATAGCCGTACGGCGCTCGTACTCATGCTTTTAAACTCTCCCAGTTGCGCAACTAATATGCGCATAGCACACTTAGCCTTGTCTCATTGGCTTCGAAATTTTAATCATTTGCATATCTCTTACCAGACTACATTCTTGCCGAGTTTCGTGATTGTAGCTTGATTTCTTCTGGGTGCATATATTTTTTTGCGACAGAGTGTATATACCAGCAACAAATTTTAAAAGAGGGGAAAAAAGCTTAAAATTTTTAATACTTCCACTTTTAAGTTTCTTCCAGCATTTGACGACTATAAATTTGATTCTTAGAGATTAACATGGATCTTTCAAATAAGAAGTTTTCATAGATTTAGACACCAAGCAGTTAAGTAAGCATATAACCATCAATCTTATATGAAATAGCACACAAAAAAGTCGTTGAACAAACTGATTTGTATTTGTCTAAATTTCATTTAAAAAAGTCAACGTATGGGGCAACTCACTTGCTTGTTAAGACGGCAACTGTTATCCTTCGGCAACCATATTTTTAGCCTGTAAATCTTGAGTCAACTGTCAAAAGAAGTTTATCTCGTAAATTAGGACTTAATATCGCAAGAACCGGTCGCGCTTCGATAAATTATCTCGCATCGAGTTGTCTTTGCTTCAAGCCCACCGTGCTCGCTGTGATTTACGCCCGGATTAGATTGAAGACCGCTCGCAGGTCGGCCATTTACTCAACCGTGTTTTCTTTCAACGATAGAATCGTCGCTTTAGGATTATTTTTTGTTACGTAACTCTGTTGGATAAAATCAAGAAATAATTCCTTTTGAGTCGAATAAGTAAGAAATTTTGTTAACATTTTACTGTAATACCGTTATCGTTTTTTTTTTTGACTCACCCTCATTCGAAAATATTTTTGCTCTACGCATAACATTTAATGAAATTCAGTAATAATTAAAATATTTAATATAGTTATTTGCTTTATTATATATATATATATATATATTACCATTGCAAAGTAATTTCACTGCATATTTGTATAGTCACGTGTTTTTTGTCATTTTGTTCAAGCATAAAGGATGTGTGGATGATTGCATGCCATGTAATTTCTGGATTTTAAAACCAGAACATGACTTTGAAATCCAGATAAATTGTAAATATTTTTACAGTAAGTCTTATGTAGGTAACGAATATACACTGGTGTGCAAAAATTAAGGACGAGACGGTTTTTTCAATATAACTTTGTACAAAAGCTTTCCAAATCAAAACATTTAATATCGTAAGATCCCCAATACGTAAGGACATGTGTAATGTAAGCAACACTTACTAAAAGAGAAATCAGAGGGATAAAAAGAAGCTTTATTGAAAAAGTAGCATGGAGCGCAATGCGACTGAAGGCCGAAACATCCCTGTGATGGGTGTCCAGCAAGAAACATCCTGTCTTTAGTAGGGGATATGATCTCCCCTGACTGCTAGACAGGTTTCACAGTGTCTGCCCATGCTGAGAATGAGGGTATCAATGAGTTGTTGAGGCATTGCTGCCCATTCGTCTTGCAGCGCCAATCGAAGCTCCCGAATCGTTACTGGTGGTAAGGTACGAGCTGCCAAGCGTCTGCCTAGAAAATCCCATGCATGATCGATGGGATTGAGATCCGGAGATCATGCCGGCCATTTCATACGTTCAATATCCTCACTCTCTAAGAGCTGTTCGGCAGTTACTGTGCGATGACATGGTGCATTGTCGTCCATGAAAAGGAACTGCAGACCCATAGCACCTCTAAAAAGACGCATATATGGAAGAAGAATCCCGTTACAATAATGGGTCCCGTTGACTGAACCTGCGTCGAAGATATGAAGGTCTGTACGACTACCAAGCATGATGCCTCCTCAAACGAGAACACCACGACCTCCATACCTGTCCCTTTCAATGATGTTCGAGGGATGATTGTGGCTTCCCCGCTCTCTCCAGATGAGTATGCGATGAGAATCGCTACTCAAACTGAATCTGCTCTCATCTGTAAAGAGTACTCGTCCCCATTCATTGTCTCTCCAATTCCGGTGTTCCCGGCACCACAGAGAACACCTTCTTCGATGGGCAGGCGTTAAAGGTACACTCCGTACAAAGCGTCGTGCAAACAGACCACCACCGTGCAGTCTTCTGGCCACGGTAAAACGCGATATCGGTCGTCCAGTCGCCTGTGTTGTGTGTCTAGCGATTTCTCCCGCTGTCTGCCGCTTGTTTCTTCTGTCCTGTAAGACAATGTACCGGTCATCTGCGGGTGTGGTTCCTCATGGACGACCACTACTGAACCCCCGGATAGCTGTTCCTGTAGTTTGAAATTGTCTCCAAAGTCGTGAAACGATGCTGTGAGCAATTCCGAACTCTGCAGCCACACTTGTCACACTGCGGCCTTCCTCCAACTTCCCAATGATTCGACCTCGGGTAAAAGCATCCAGATGTCGTCTAACAGATTGATTATTCGCCATTTCTCGCTGAGGCAGCAACTCGGTGTGATTTTAACTGCTATACGGCGTGCAATCTCTTTGCCGGAAATACTGATCTTACACCTACAACATGCTTTATACTACTCAGACACTCCCCCATTACGTCTACCTGCATATCTGCGCATGTGCTACCGTACATCACCTTACTTAATCTCCTGATTGGGGTATTTCTATCCGCTCTGCCTCTTCGTTCAGCTGATATGCTAATTTTTCGACTTCGTCCTTAATTTTTGCACACCAGTGTAGTAGTAGATGTGGTAGCCGAGATAGGGATTCGATCTAACGAGCTAATAAGTAAAATATTTCATTAAGTAGTAAAGAATAGTATCAGATAGAATAAATGCTGCAAAAGAGCAATATTTTACTTTCTTGGAAATTTGAATTATTTTCTTTCTCTTAGAATGTATCTTAAATTAGTATTTTAGAAATTTTCCTCATATGGAAGTGTTAAGTGACGTCGCAGTCTAAAGCAAAGCGAATGTTATTGACGAGATAAATTTGAACGTTGTAATTTTGAACTTCGTCAAGTGACGAGGACGACACCTAAAATGGCACTCCATTCTCCTAACTTCCACACTACCCCAACATGAGGATTTAGAAACACGACAGATTTACTTGCCTCAACGAGGGGGGTGGGGGAAGTCATCAGTAGTATCAGGCCTCAAACCCGCTACTCGACAACGTCGACCACGAGTCTGACCATGACCACTTGGTGGCTCAAGTGTAGTATCGGGGTGGGGGGCACTTTTTGATTTGGTGATTTTTCTTCAGATTTGGCGATTTTTATCTAAATGTCATGGTGAGATGTCGAATTCATTCTAAAATAAATAATAAATAATTCCGAAAAAAAAGTACCTTGGCGACCACTTTTAGTCGCCTAAAAAAAGGACTGAGCCAAGTGCCCCCTATACTACACTTTAACCCCACAGGTTACCAAGGCTAACCATTTTCCTGTGATAAATACAGGGAAATACGTTTAACGCGAAACGCTTAAGACGAAATATTGGTTAACACAAAATAATATAATGATCCCGACAAAATACTATGTACTTACATGCATTTTTTCACCTTAACACGAAAAAACGAAAATCGCTTTACAGGAAAACATTTCTCTTCTGGGACTGAACAAAATACGGAAAAGACCAGGCACACAAGTGTGATTTAAGAGGGATATGAAATGAGAGGAGTGCGAGAAAAAATCACATCACAGTGTGAAAAAAAATTAGTGAGTTTAGTTTGAGCCTCCCCCATTTTAGAAGAATTGTTTTACGAGCATAAGGGCAAAGGGTTCAGAGGGAAAGCAAAAATGTTATTTCACTTTAAATAAAGATGGAACTGATTAAAGCTGTTAATCAAAAACATAAGACGAAGATGAAAATCTGTAAAAATTTTGATATTGCTAACTCCACATTATCAACAATAATTTTAAAAAAGACAGCAAATTATACAAATGTTTTAATGGTTTTTATTAAATGCATACATATACACATATCTACATAAGTAAAATGTACTCTAATAAACTTAAGTTTGTTGTGTGTGAATATATGTTTTCCTAAAACATGAAAAAATATTTCAGTCCCTCCGTTTCGTATTAAACGATTTTCACTGAACTATTACTTCATTTATCGCAAGATTTTTATATAAAAATAAAGTGTTTCTATCAAATAGGTGTTTATTCTCATTAATAGTCTCTCTGAGAGGCACTTATCTGCGTTCTTTGCAATCAACAGCGCAAGATTTCACACAGTTAATCACAATAAAATGAAAGTGAGCGGAGGAAATGGAGTTGAAAAGGATGTGTGCCTCGTATTTTAATGAAAGTGAGACGGTGACCATTTCCTCATTAAGGAGCACGCGGCACGCACGTGACATTTCCGGATGGAAGAGGAGGGGGAAGGATCTGTCGAAATTAACAAATTGAGTAAGAAATTAAGTGCCAGCACTCTCCAGCAATCCATTGTCATTTGACCTAAAATTCTAAGCGCGCTGTACCTCATATTCGCTTATAATTACCTGTAATGAATTGAAATTTTTCATCACATACGAGAGTGCTAAGAATAAAGTTTCTTTATATTTCATTTTGCTTTTATTGTTATTATGAAAAAAAAATGATCGGTTGTATTGTAAGCCTAATATACCTCAAAATGAATCTTAATATATGTGAGTTATTCTTTGTAAATTAATTTTTTTTTTATAAATTTAAAAAAAAGTGTTATAACACAGATTACAAATTATAACGTACCATGTAATATTTAATGCATCTCCTCCGAAACAATTAATGTGGCCCCTGCAGCTTAGTGGCCAAGGTAACGGACTCGTGCCCGGCACCACTAAAGACCCGCCGTGCTGAGGCGCTGATGCACGTTAAATATGTTGAGGCTCAAAAGTCCTCCCACTGGTATGGTGTGGAAGTTAGTAGAGAAGGGAGACAACTCAGGTATCATCCTCATAACTTGACTATGGTTCAAAATTATGAAGTCCGTCGCCAAAAACCCTCGAGTAGTTGAACAGTGCGTCGTTAATTTTCACTCACTTACTCACCCACCCGGAACAGGTAATGGCCACGGTATCCTAGTGGTTATGGTCACGGATTCATGACCAAGATGTCATGAGTTCGATTCCAAGTGCCATTGAAAACCTGCAGCGTAGAGGGACTGATACACATTAAATATGTCGAAGCTCAAACTCCTCTCCTTAGGGTGGTGTGGAATTTCATACAGCGAGGTGCCAGTTGATGTGTCGTCCTCGTCAATTGACCGTGGTTCAAAATTACGAGGTCCGTTACGAGGTGTTGCTTTCTTGTGTGATGTTAAAAATACTCTCTCAGCCGAGACAATTAATTGGAATACAACATACTTGAAATGTGATTTAATAAGAATGGGGTAAAACCAGTTATAAGAATAATACATAATTCAATAAATTCTAACTTTTCAATTCTAATTAGTATTGAAATCCAATATAAGTAGTATATATAAACCTTCTATTCCGATATATATCCATTCTTATAAAAATTATTTCGTCATGTAGAATGATTTATGCTAATAAGATTTGCATTGTACGTAAAAGAATAGTAAAATTTAGATCTAAAAGTCGAAATTTCCAGACGGCAAGAAAAAAAAAAACAGATGTGGGGGAAAAAAATCATTCTTCTAATGCATAATTAAAAGAATTCGCTGAAAGCTAATTTGCGAAGTCAGTGGTACATGCAACGGGGAAAAATCCAGACACATTAATATAAATGGAAAACGAAACGCCTAAATTAGTCTTTCGAATGGCAGCGGGTTTAATATATTAATTTGATTTATAAAATACAGTTATTGTGTACTTTATAATGCATTAAGGAAAGTTAATACATATGTATTTAAAAAAGAAAAGCGTCATCACGGTATATCTGAAACAATAAAACCTACAGACTTGAAAATTGGTATATAAGCATATATTTCCTTTTTATTAAGTATAGATTCGTTAAGAATGGGTTTTATTAAAGTTTTATTTTTGAACTATTAGTCCTAGAGGTTTTCTTCAGTAGAGATACTTTAAGAAAGGGTATCAACTCTGGTGGGTGGAGGGATATATATATGTAGCATGCAGCCAAAACAAAGCAGTCTTCGCGCGCAGGCGCAATGAATTGAAACTGAAACGAAAACTTTTGAACTAGTAAAAGCAGAACAAAAACTCTTGGACATTAGAGAGAAAGGAGAACGCGAGAGGTGCGCGAGCAGGCGTTACCTTCTGAATATCATCGTCAAACTTATCTGTAAAAATATCTACCTTTTTAATTAATTTTTGTTAAAGTTTTAAAATAAATGTGAAGTAAGACAAACACGTCTTGGACCCCTTGTTGTCTCCCACAAATTATGGGGGCTCGGCCGGGATCGATAAAATTTCGATTTTGAACCAAAGTCTGGACAATGAACAAAAGCGTCCGTGAGGAGACGCTCCGCCATTTTTTCGAAAACTTCGTTCAACCTGTGTAGAGGTTTGAACTCAGCATAAATATTCAACCTGTGTAGAGGTTTGAACTCAGCATGAATACTCCGCCTGTGTAGAGGCCGGGATTGAAAAAAGATTTCGATTTTGATCAAAATTTGGAACGTGAAAAAAAAAAAAAGCCGTCCGTGGAGGAGACGCGCCGCCATTTTTCGGAAACTTCGTTCAACCTGTGTAGAGGTTGAATTTTTCAACTTCAGTCCGCCTGTGTAGAGGTCGGAACAAATAACAAAATAACCTGTGTAGAGGTGTATTTTTCAACGAACCCTCAAAATCCTGCCTGTGTAGAGGTTGGAACTAACTCAGTGTGAATAATCCGCCTGTGTAGAGGCCGGAACTACAATTTCAAGATATAACCTGCGAAGAGGTGTCAATTCGAACAATTTCAACTATATTACCTGCGAAGAGGTGAAATCAGTGGAATCAACGTTTTTATTGGATACATCGTACGTGCGAGCAACAAGGGAGCCAGAAAAAAAAGGTAGGATCTTTCCATATTTTTCTAAAATGTATAAAAACGCTCTTAAAGAGGATCTCATAAGAGTTGTTGAGAATCTAGACGGTACTGTGGAAAGTACAGACACTATAGTTAAACTAAAGACTAAAATTGAGAACAGTACTACATTTGAAAGTGATCCAGATTTCGTTAAAACTTTAATTCAAAACTGTATAGATGAAAGAGTATCGCGAAACGAAAGAGAAGTAACTTTAGGAAAACAGAAAATTGAGCTCGCGAAACTACAGTTAGCACAGTTAGAAAAAGAAATCGAACTTCAAACGGCTAAAAATAAAGCATTAAGTTTAAATCCTGCAGCTAAAGTCGAAGATAAACAGTTCGAAACTAACATAGAAAAGATGATAACAAGTATTAAAACTTTATCTCTTCCTGTTCCCACCAGATCTGAAAACTTTAATCTGTTCTTCCAATCATTAGAACGCGCATTTTTAACCAAGAAAATAAATGACGAATATAAATCTGAAATTTTAATAAATCTTCTGGGCGAAAGAGCTCATAATGTCTTATTGTATATTAAAGAAGAGGAATTAAATGACTATGAAAAACTAAAATCTGTAGTACTCAGAGAATTCCAATTAACCCCTCGCGAGTGTTTAAACTCATTTAAAAATGCTGTAAAATCATCAGGCGAGACATACATCCAATTTGCTGCAAGATTGACGGCAAACTTCCAATATTATTGTTCGTTAAGAAAAGTTAATTCCTTTGAATCTCTATGTGATCTTATAATTTCTGATAAATTATTTGAAACTTTAAATAAGGAAACTGCAACTCATATTGGCATTCGAGAAGCAGAAGATTGGTTTAGGCCTATTGATTTAGCTAAAGAGTGTGATATTTATATTTCATCTAGAAGCGGATCACATAAGGAAACTCCTATTACTTATGGATATACCCAAGACCCCTTTAAAAATAGATCACAAAACTTTAAACCAAAGATTAAAGAGAACTATCCCCAATATCATGAAAGAGAAAATAAAAATTGCTTTATATGCGGTGATTCATCTCATTGCGCAAGAGACTGTGAGAAGCGTTTTAAACCTAAAGAATCTAACAGCCACATCCATAATAAAATAAACGTGAATACTTTGAAAGTCGAGAGCGAAAAACAAAATAGCGATGAATTCTCAAATCTTCAATATGTAAACATTTTTGTGGAAAATCAACCCCTAACAGCCTTGATCGATTCAGAGGTTGCCAGATCCCAGTTTTAAATTCCTCACTAATTAGAGTGCACAAAACTTCCGAAGAAATCATAACATCAAGCTCATGTTTTGGCGAAAAGCGAATGGTAGAAGTTAAACCCATAAATATTTTCTTGATCAACATTCTCCCGGTATAAGTGTGCGAACGGCGATATCACCGACCTTGACCGAAGAATTTATTATACATCCCAGTGTATATTCTGAAATAGAGAAACTAGGCCATGCAAAGAGCGATGTTTTATTAAGTAAAAGTGAATCCTCTTTGAGTGCAGATTATGGTGTTTCTTTTCCAAATGTTTCTGTTTCAAATGTGATAGAAAACTCTAGTTATGATTTGCCACATGTTAAAAACTTTAATACTAGAAATGATTCGAGTTCTCTAATTAAGGATTATAAATGTAATAAAATTAAGAGTACTAAGTTAAAATTGAGTATTGTAAGAGAAAAATGTTCTGATATAGTATTGTGTAAGAAAGCCAATGGTGCCATGAAAACGAGTTCCGTGGAATTTATCTCCCGCTCACCTAACCCTTTACCTAATAAGAGTAAACATCATCGGTTTGTGTTGCTCCGAAGGATCTTTGAGCCTTGGCAGTGGAAGCGAAGGAAAAAGAGAAATCGTTTTGAACAGACGTCCAGAACTCTACAGAGGAAAATATCGATGCGTTCAACCAAAGATCAACTTGTTAAAAAAGACGTTCTTATGCCTGTGAAACACAATGTTTTCCTGTGGAACCTTCCGGATGTCGAAGAAGTGCCTTCACATGATGGAGAAACTGTCTAGTTCAGAAAAATTATGATATGTTTAATCTCTATATATTTGTCGTATAGTCCTTGTCTGTTCCGTTTTTTTTTTGTATGTTTCAGATTCTCCTCTGGTCTCCATGGAAGTACCGCTGCGGACAACGTACGGTCAGAATGGCCGTTGTAGCATGCAGCCAAAACCAAGCAGTCTTCGCGCGCAGGCGCAATGAATTGAAACTGAAACGAAAACTTTTGAACTAGTAAAAGCAGAACAAAAACTCTTGGACATTAGAGAGAAAGGAGAACGCGAGAGGTGCGCGAGCAGGCGTTACCTTCTGAATATCATCGTCAAACTTATCTGTAAAAATATCTACCTTTTTAATTAATTTTTGTTAAAGTTTTAAAATAAATGTGAAGTAAGACAAACACGTCTTGGACCTCTTGTTGTCTCCCACATATATATATATATATATATATAGAGAGAGAGAGAGAGAGAGAGAGAGAGAGAAATTATAAAGTTATGTTTTCTTCCCCATTCTTACCATTGTCTCATACTCTTTATATATTTATCTTGCTCAAATTTTCAAACGTAAATAAAATACTTTTTATTCATCCAACCAAGCTCAAATAAATTTTTTTTTAAACTTGTAGTGGATGACACTTGATGTTAAAACAGTATTTTTTTTCAAATATTAATTCATTAATTAAATTTTATTTTTTAATTTTAAATTTATTCTGCGTTATTTACGTCGTAGTTACAATTAGCTGCAGCAGATGGTGCCAGTACGTTTTTCTAACAAAGTAGGAATTGAAGTAAATTTTTCTTTCAATACTACTTGTTAATCAAGATTATTGCTAGGACAAATATCATTGTATTATAGACACTATTAAGTCAAACATCTTCATAAGCACTACATCCGATTTCAAGCCAAGGCTGTCGCAGTTGGTTTAAATCATCTCAATCTGTTTATTGCAATTGTTTTCCATTGATGTTTCACAAGTATTTTTCTGTATTGCCTAGCCATCGTGTACGGGATCTGTCTTTTCTTTCCTTGCCTTCTGGTTTCAAAAACGTTATTTGCTTTATTGGGTTGTTGCATCTGAATGTATGACCAAGCCATCTTAGTTGTGAAAAAAAGCCATAACTACTTTAATTAAATTTGATTCTCTGTGTGACGGTTTCACGCGTCTTTTCTTTAACATGTCCTTTGGGTTCATTGGGCCTAGAATTAATGGCAACTCTTTTCCAACCAAATCCAAGAAGTGAAGTGTGAAAGAAAGATGCAAATTAGGAAGCTTTTAAATATCATAAGTTAGAGTAAATGGGATGGCAATTAGAGGAATGTAAACAGTTCGTGGTTCAAGAGTGAAGAAGTTGTAGATAACGTTACGTCGCGAATAATAGTAATTATAAGTGGTAGAGATCCATTGATCAAGGTGCATACCATTGCACTCGAGTTAATGCAAGGCCTCATCTAGAATTGTTGTGATCGTTACTGAAACTACGACAAGGTAGGATTCACTATTTAATATTAGGATCTGTAACAGTATTGGAATCGTGTTTAGGCGAGTCAGTTATTGATAGTGGTTCGAGTTAGGTTAGTTTGTTATTATTTATATATTGTGTGTTTTGCCACCGTAGATTCTCTTACATATATTATCATAATTTAATTTTTTAAAGGATTAAGTTTAATATCTTAATAAAGTTATTTTAAGATAATGTATACGTCTAATTCTTCCGTTAATCCTACACCTCTATATATATATAGCTCACGCTGATACCCAAAGAGATAATCACACCAGGGGGCGGGGATTATCACATCTGTACTTACTTCGTAGTTCAAAATCGTAAAGTATTCTTCAGACCCCATTTTCCTGCAATGTTCCAAAAATTCTCACAATATTTAATATCATAAGTTTTCCTCATTCAGTTTTCTCATTGTCCAGCACTCCTTGCCATATGAAACTATGAGTCTTATAAATGTTTTACACGGTATCTCTAGTAATATATTGTCATATAATAACCATTGAAGCGGAAGGATAACAGCAAGTATTAATGTATTAAATAATGAATTTCTATCTTAAAAATCATTTAAAAAAAGATGCAGCGAACATAATTACAAGATACCTGGTAACACTGAACAAATAAGATCCATAAACTGATAGTTAAGTGTGCTAAATTCAAAAGATAACCTTTGTCGATATGTATATGTAACAGATATGTTCATCTTATGAGTAAATATACAAGTTTAAATTGATTAGCTTACTTACAAAGAAACTGATAACAGCTACACGTGTAAAATGGCTCGACGAAAAGAAACTGTGAAAAAAAAAGAAAAAAGAAAGAAACATAAAAAGAGAAAATTGAAAGATAAAAAAAAACTTCATTAATTTTAGGACGACAGGCTTCGAAAAGAAACTTTATCGAACGACTTTTCGTGTATATCTAAGCTTCTGGAAGTTCAGGGGATGATAAACGATGTTTACTCCAACTCACGATGCGTTTCATTATCACGATGATAATGAAGAAATAGATTTCTCAAAGACGTGATACACTCGTACCACAAACTTAGTCTACGAAGATATCAGTGAGCATTAGTTATCATATGAGAAAAGCAAAAGAGGAAAAAAAGTTGATCCTGGTAAAATTAAATAGCAGCTCAAAGCACACTCACCACAATTTGTTTTTCAAATACATAATTAATTATGTTCGGTTTCAGAAATCTTGTCAGTTAAGCTTTTTAAATGTCATATGATTCATTAGTTGGAATGTAACAGTGTTCAAGATAAGAAATAAATCTTTATATTCTTTTTTGTTTAAAGTAAGTTGAAGCTTTTCTAAATATGCAAAAGCACATGCAACTTACAAGCTAAATTTTAACTACATGTTACAGTGATTACAGATCCAGACTGGATTTCTATTCTGATTTTTTGTTGAAGTGTGTTATATAAATGACATAGTAATAATTTACATAATCTCTTATAACATGCGAGACATCTTAAAGAAAATTGTTGTAAGAGTAGCAACTCTTAAAAAAAAATACAGCAACCATTTTTCTGAAGACAGCCAACTAAATACGTTTTGATTTTATTAAGAAATATACAAAAATGTATATAAATATCTTCTTGGGGGAAACTAGCAGCAGACGAGCTATATATTACATCCCTTCCAGACATTTTAAATAATTCTATATTATGCCTTTCAAACAAGCTGAAATTCTCGAAACAAAATTGATCGGAAGTATTAGTTTTAGCAAGAGAGTTACTTAAAAATAGAAATTACTAAATAAAGAGAGAGAGTTCACAGTTTCAAAACAAGAATTTCAGTAAAAAAAAATCGTTTGAACAATAACAATTATTAAAAATTTTTTTAGAAAACAATCGGCTATAACAATAGTTATAAGTTATGTCTCATATTTTTATATTCTTAAATTAATTTATTTGATATTCCCATATTTCTGACATTTTTTGAATGCATTATTACGCAAAGAACAATATTCTACATTGAATTTTTGTTACTGAAACAAGCCAGCCTTACTATCAAACATTTTAATTTTAGCAAACAGACCACCTTTATATATTCACAAGTCATTGCAATTTAGTAAACATGGAGGCCAACATTATGCGGTCGATGTTCAAGATGGTTCAGATTTAACCCATCATTAATGATGATTTTGCACTAAAACGACATTAATGAAGATCGAAATTTACATTCATTCTTATGCTTTAGATCAGTGTTTCTCAAACTGTGGGGCGCGCCCCCTGGGGGGGGGCGATAACTTTACGAGGGGGGCGCGAGCATATCGAAAATAAAAGATTTAAAAAATAATTAATTTACTGGAATGAATTAAAACAAAATACTTTCAGACATAATAAAAAATGCACTTTTACTCTGATATAAGTTATAGGCGATATTAAGTCATCAAAAATAAAAAAATTAGCTATCTTTGATCCTATAACCAAATAAAAAATATTTTATTTAATTTGCTGTAATCCCATGATGAGAGAGTTTTTATTACGTTTCCTTTTTTAAAATTATCATTCTACTCTTTCAGAGAAAAAACAGATCCCAGATACAGAATCGAAAAAATTTAGGAACATAAAAAATTCATCACTGCCATTATTTTTGAAATACTGCACATTATAGTTGTAATTTGTTTGACGTTCTAAGTTATTGGTATAGTTATGACCCATCTCTTGTGTGTGTTTATTTCTCATTTAAGGAAGTTGTAAGTAATGTATTTCTCTGTTGCGCTTCGAAACAGTTTTATGATATTTGGAAAACCACGGAGAGCCCCCCCCCCCTTTGATGGATTACTTGGCCAAAACATAGACCAAGATGAGTATTTTCAAACATATAAAGAATAACAATTGTCATAATGAATATCATAATGAATACATATTATCATAATGAATACACTTTTTACCCGGAAGTGGTCGCGCGGGACACACAGATCACGAAATTGTTAATTCTGGCAAAACTGTTTATTTGTTACCAAAGAAAAATTGAAAAGTCCTTGAAAGTAGGTAAGTAAACTTTCTCATAATTGAATTATTCACTGAAATAACGATTTGTATCGTGTACAACAAAATAATTATTAAAAAAAGGATTGGGGGGACTCAATAACCCCGCTTCCAAGTTAAAACATGTTGAAGTCTTTTTGCTTTAAATATTAAATATAATACAATTATTCTTCATCGGGATTTTATATTATTGTTCATTATTTAACATCAATTATAAATGCTAATTCTGTGAGGCTTAAAATTAAAATTCGCTTAAAACTAATTATAATTCGAGCAATCATTTTAAAAAAAAACATTTTACATCTTTGTTAACATTGTCGCCCACTTGGCTTTACTCTCCTTACAATACAGCTATTTTATATCAAGAATATTTTATTTTCTTATAAATAAACTCCTGCAAAGAGCGGGTACTTCGGCCGGTATACTTTTAATGTATCAGTATTTTATAACTAATTAATTAATACTAAATTAAGAACAAGTTTAATAAGGATTAACGACTTCCATGGGCTTGTCTTGCAAAGTTTTTATAAGGAATACTTATGATTAGAAATTGACCCTCTGAGTTACTTTTCTATATTTAGCAGATATCCATATTTTGTCTTCTAAGCAGTCACCGCATTTTACAATATGTTCAATTTAAAAATTAGAAAAAAGGAAAAATAATATAATAATTATCCTATTACTTAATTAATTTTTTTTTGCTTAAAAGTAGTATTCAAAATTTAATACTTATGTGTTATTAATTTGTATGATTTATAATTAAGATCTCGTATTGTAGCTTTAGCGTCAAAGTGCATTATTATTGCATTTAGTGCATTATTAATGTATAAGGGGGGCGCTATAAAAATTGTGATTGAAAAGGGGGGCGCCAGTATTGAAAGTTTGAGAAGCACTGCTTTAGATCATACAAAATAGATATAAAAAGATACACAGTGGCGTCTTAAGAATTTTTGAGGCCCAGGGCCTCTACGCAAAAATAGATCCCATCCTCTAACATTTTAAGGGGACAGTATGCAGAACATGCGTTGTGAAATACTCGTACACACGGTAACCTGTAACAACAAGAAAAAAATGCGTTACTTACAATTTTACTCAACCCATTGGCGCTTTTCGACTAAATGAAGAATGATGGTATATGGTGATAGTTATAGCCGTTCCAAGACCTAAACACGGATATGACATAATAATAGTCTTGTTACTGTTACCAGTTGGAATCTAGTTCGAAATTTCTAGTTTTTCGGAGAATATGTCCGGGAATAAAATTTGATTAAAATTATTTGGATCGGGATCGTATTGAGATCGATTTGAGAACGAGATGAGGCCCACGTTCAAGGTTGAGGCCTAAGCCCTGGATCCAATTGGTCCATACTTTAAAACAGGGGTAACCAACCCTCGGTACGCGTGCCACATTATGGCACGGCTGAGTTGTAAGAGTGACACGCAAGAACTTATAGAAAAATTAAAAAATTTGAGAAGATGATAATAAACACGATTTTTTTTACTGTTTTATTAAATGATGGTTGTCTCAGACAAAAAAAGACAACGAAATTTATTTTAAATACACTTAGTTAAATTACAATAGAAAATTATAATGTAGACAACACTTCTTTGTTGTAAGCGTTGCTTTTAAAAATGAAGTGCATTCGTGAGATTCTGGAATTTGAGGGAGTGTTTCAAAATATCTGGAAGAAAACAATGAATTACCTAGAGAGTGCTTGTTTCTCAAGATTGAAGATAGGCTTTGAGATTTAGTTTCTCTTACCAACACTATAAGCCTTTTTAATCATTAGGATTTAAAATTATAAGGAATATATTGTTCTATTCCAATACTGATTAATCATTATATCTTTTTTTGAGAACACACTTTTGCTTTTTTTTTTGTCTCGATTTTGGCGAATAAAGAGAAACTGATGCACAATCCTCTTGTAGATAACTCATTAAATAATCTACAAATTGAAAATCCACATTAAGAAAGTACTGACTGTTTAATAATTATTTAGACTTAAATTTTTCTGATTACTCATTTTTATTTTTTATACTTCACCTGACTGATTGAAACTGAAGGGAATAAAAATTACAACAAAACGCTAAGTTCGTACTTTTATCTTATTCATTATGTTATTTTTAAATTACCACTCTATTTTTAGACATGCATTAAATACTTGATATTTGCGTACAAATTTCATATCAAGCCTATAAGTAACATTTTTTCACCTTTTGAAATTCTTTTGTTTGTTGGAAAGTTTGAAGTGACACGCATAATATAGGGTGTTTTTTTTAGAGGTATAGAACTTTAAATTGCAATAAAACAACGATGTATTATTCGAGTGACATGAATTTTTTTTTATTCAAAAGATAATCTTGTGGAATTACATTTTAAATATGATTTCTGGCATATGACTGCCACGGCTGGCTCGGATGTAGTCCAATCTGGACGTCCAATTTTGGATGAATTTTTCCAACATTTGTGGCCGTATATCGGCAATAACACGGCGAATGTTGTCTTCCAAATGGTCAAGCGTTCGTGGCTTATCCGCATAGACCAATGACTTTACATAGCCCCACAGAAAATAGTCTAGCGGTGTTAAATCACAAGATCTTGGAGGCCAATTCACAGGTCCAAAACGTGAAAATAGGCGGTCACCAAACGTGTCTTTCAATAAATCGATTGCGGCACGAGCTGTGTGACATGTTGCGCCGTCTTGTAGGAACCACAGCTCCTGGACATCATGATTGTTCAATTCAGGAATGAAAAAGTTAGTAATCATGGCTCTATACCGATCACCATTGACTGTAACATTGTGGCCTTCATCGTTTTTGAAGAAGTACGGACCAATGATTCCACCAGCCCATAAAGCGCACCAAAGAGTCAGTTTTTCTGGATGTAACGGTGTTTCGACATACACTTGTGGATTAGCTTCACTCCAAATGCGGCAGTTTTGTTTGTTGACGTAGCCATTCAACCAGAAGTGCGCTTCATCGCTAAACAAAATTCGCTTATGAAAATCATGAACAACGGCAATCTCGTTTTGGGCCCATTCGACGAATCTACGCCTTGCTTGATGATCGTTTCGATGAATTGCCAAACCAAACTGAGAATAAATCACTTGACAGCTGTTAAATCGGTCGCCATCTTGGAAAGTAATGCCAACTTAAACTTCTATACCTGGAAAAAAAACACTCTTTATTTTCATCAGATAGTGGCACTTAAACATTTGCTTTAAAATATTTGCCTCTTCCCCCACAAGTCGCAGACATTACTGGACAGGACAAAAACGCTTAACAACTGGCTTTAATACTGATTCCTTTTCGTTCAAGTCATCTAACGTTTACACGGCACGGCTGCTGACCGGCACACAGTTGGTGGTTCAAATAAAAACACTTGAAGTAGGGAAGGTTCGATCTGAGTACCTTCCGTTCCGTACGCAAGTACTTAATCGACCACGCCAAAACGATCGTCTTCGCGTAATGTTTGGTACTAGTTTATATAGATATCACACCGCCACATACCCCCCTGGCAGTGATTCGGTGAATAGGCGAACGAACGATACCATATTCGTGGCGAGCATGTAAGCAGTTGCGTCACTTTGTGGGTTGCGTCATCGTGCGTGACGGCTTGAGAATTGCGCCATTTGTGTGAGACGGCTTATTTACGTCAAATATTTGACGGCTTGGTTGCTTCTGCAATGGATCGATGGTGCCACGACTGTGGCGCGTGAAGGGTGCGGTTCTATGCTCGGCCAGGATCACCAATGAAGGAGGGAAGGTTCGATCTGTGTACCTTCCATTCCGTACGCAAGTACTTTATCAACCACGCCAAAACGATCGTCTTCGAGTGATGATGTTTAGTACTAGTTTACATAGATATCACCCCGCCACACACTCATGCCAATGGAAGCAGCTTCCGCCGAACATCCCTATAAATACAAATATACGATATTTTCATGAAGGATACAGTTCTTATATCAGTGTATAAATTTATCATTCTTGCAATCGATACAGCATATAAGTAAAAATATCATTTTTCTTTTGCGACCCCATTTGGCTAATTCCACGGTGAAGGCAGACCTGGTCAAGAAAAGTGACAGGAAAAGCCTAAAACAAACCATGGCGTCTCGGCCACTTTATTACCTTTTCCTAAAAAAAAATTCTTTAAAGTTTAAGCCTTTCAACAAATGAAGTTTTCCCCCTTCATACTTCAAATTGAATTGAATCCTTCCACATCGTTACCCCTCTTCGGCCAGAAAACTCCAAAGATTGATTAGATCAAAAGATATCTCTCTCAAGCACAAAGAAACGAAAATAGAAAATGAAAACTTTTTTTTTCTGTTTCAGCGTAGCCCCTGTCCAGCGGAGCGATCGGTTCGCGTTTTTATTAGTATTAAATTGAATTCCAGCTGTGCTTTCGTGATTTACTTGGGGTTATTTCTCGAGTTTACTTTACGGACAATTTTCTTTCTTGGAGCGACGCCTCTTCTTGAGCAATGGTTCGGAAACTTCGATGAAGGAAAGAAAAATCTTTCTCCCTAAAAAGACATTTCCTTTAAAAAATTTTCACTTATAGAGACCATTACGGGATTGAAGGAATTAAATGAAATAAGCTATATAAATAAGAATAAGTTTAAAAAACTAATCCTTTAGTTTTGTTTGTAACAAACAACGGTCTTTTCAACGCAACAAAACTGCATTCGCAAAAATAATTTACTGCTATAAATGTTGAATCCATTTAAAGTTAATCCGCTTTCATTACAGAAATACATTCTCTATTGTAACGGTTTTAATAAGTTTTTGAATATTACTTGGTTTTGGAAAAAGATAAACATATATTAATATCATTTCCATTTGCTCTATAGATTATTATAAATTAATAAGTATATAGCCCAAATTAGATTAATTAAATTAGTATGTAGCTCATAATACGCTAGCAAAGTTTCTGGAATTTAAATCTTATTTTATACTCTAAGCCAGTGTCCCCCCCTCCCCGATCCGTGGATCAAATGGTGCCCTTTACATTTACATATGGTCATATTTTACTTACTATTGTGTATCTCTCGTTAATTTATACGACTTTCCACAGAAATCACTTTACATTCCCCCAATAAATCACTTAATGTTCATTTTTTGGCATAGTTGTAGATTGTTTTGACTTAATACTTTTAATTCAAAAGTATTGAAATATGCCTTCAGAATTAAATACAATTACGCCAAAAATGAGTACAAAATGATTTCACACGAAATATAAAGTGATTCCCATAAGAAGTTGCGCAGACCCGAGAGAAATACAACAAAGTAAGTAAAATGAAAATAGTTCAATGTTCCTTGTGCGGCCTGGTACTATTTGATCCACGGACCATTAACGGTCCGTGGCCTGGGGGTTGGGGACCATTGCTCTAAACCAATTCACGACTATGATAAACCTTTTTCCCATTTTTAAAATTTGTCATTGTCGTATCTAACTATTATCTTTGCAGCCTTTTTTATACAGAACGTAAAAATAGAACGTATGCTGAACGCGTAAACGGAAACTTTTTGGGGGGAAAAGAAAAAAAAAGAAAAAAACGAGTCTTACAGTAGTCGCATATGATGAGTAACATCTGACATGTTATCGTGGTATATAAATACGCAATATTAACTTTTTTCCTGAAAAAAATATGAATCGGGTATGATTGGAAATAATTTTCTACCGAATAATTATATCTTTAATGAAAATTGTATTTAATTAACAAAAGGAGTAAAAAAAATGCAATATTTTATCAAAAATAATTATTCTTGTTTAATTTGGGGAAGAGCAGAGACAATAGACTTATGATAACTAAAATATGACACATATACTTGTGATTTCAAAGTATTTAAAAACCGTTGAAAAACAGCATCAATAACAGTACCACTGTCAGCAGTTTAAACATTCTAATTTGTGTTCATTTCGAGCTTGAGTCCATCATTCATAAAAGCTATGAGCAGCTCAGCTTTTGGCAAACAGAAGTTAAGGTTAAAATCACCACTCAAAATCAGGGGAATCGAGTGATAATTTTTTTTAAAAGAGCGGAACCACATTCGTTATATGGTAAAAGTACAAAATGCAAGAAAAATTTAATTGTTTTTAATCGTTTGATTCGAAGAAATGTATACGACTACCGGAATGAATCTCTGTTTGTCCATTTTCAAATAAGCATTCTGCCGCACTTATGTCCCCCAATATCATGACTAACGGATTTAGAGTCAAACGCTCGAGTGCTTGATGGCCATTGGAGTTGGATCCCCATGCCAGGGTAGCGAAAAGACACAACCAAGCACTCTCATTGGTCAAATCAAGTAGTGCGCGCTTACGTCACATCCTGTTACACACATCCGTCCCTTTTCACGAAATCACTCCCAACAAATATCCAGCAACCGAGAGGAAAGATGTTACACATAAAAAAAAAGATCTGTCAAATCAATTGGCGCCTATGATAAAACATTCGTGGGTTTTACTGTCATTAATTTCAGGGTTTTTTTTATTGTGTCGTGTAATAATATATTAGAGTGTTTTAGTACATGTTTTATGTTATTTCGTAAATATAATACTGTCAATAACAAAGTATATGTGTGTGAGAGAGAGAGAACAAATCAATATAAATGCCTGGTAATACAAAAATAATTATAAATAGCTACTAATACCCTTTAAACTTCGTGAACCACTAAATGTATTATTTTATATTTGACGGACCACTAATATAAAAAGTTAGCCATTATAACTACTATGCCCCTTTTATGTACTATTTACATAAAAGGGGCATGTTCTTCCCCCTTTTATGTTCTATTTACATGTTCATGTCCCGAAAAAAAGACAAATCTGGCAACCCATTGTAACACCAACAAACAGAAGTGTTAGGCTACCAATTTACCATGGCTGTCAATTTTCTCTTTCAAATGCTCCTAGATACACCTGCTAGATGCAAATATAAATACAACCCATTAAATTTTTTAAGAAAACATACGCATTGTTTTTGCTATTTTCATGATTTTTATTTATTTTAGCCTAAACAAAATAAAATAAACAGTCAACAATCTTATGTCACTGTAAAGGTTAAGTGAAAATAGACTTTCTAAAACAGAAACTTATGAAGAAAAAGAAAAGTTTTCTATTCTATTTTTTAAAGAAGGAAAGAGTGAGAAAGATAAATTGAAAATGATCCTTGAAGAATGCGTCAAACACCAGTAGCAGCCATTAGAACAGATAAGAATCAGATAAGCCACAATCGAAGAAAATGAATGTAATAACTCATTCAATGAAGTTTTTTTTTCTTCTAATATCATTACTGATATCAGCCTTCCGTCGAAGTAATCAAACGCGGTAAATTAACGTTTCTCAGAAATTGATAAAGACGCTCCGACGTCATTTTGAAACGAGCAGACATATGGGAAAAATGAAGAGAAATAAAATCGAATGAGAAAATAAAAATCAGGTTTTGTTTGTGCTCTGATGTAGGTAGATCTCATAGCGAACAGACAAAACAAACAAGACCACCCCTTTTACCTCTAACCAAACAATAATATCTGAAGGAATACAGACAGCTATGCACGATAAAACAAATGAATTGATTGGTTAACATTATTGAACAACTACATCTCTCTCAACTCTTTCTATGTACTTTTTTCGAATGAAATGTCCCCCCCTCCCACTATATTTACAAAGCAAACAATAGTTTCTTAAACATATCCTCGAAGCACAGTATGTAATCCAGTATGTAAGTATGAATTCCATCTATATGTAATTTATATAATACTAATATTAATGTACATAATATCCGATGTACACATTTTTAACACAAAAAATATCGAAATTTACGGGTGCGCATTGTACACCGGGTATAAAAATGAGCATACAAAAGAAAAAAATAGACTTCTACATGTATCGAACTATTTTTTATTTAAAAGAAATGACATTTATTATGAGCATAAAATGTTATCATTTTAGAAGTATACTATTTTTTCTAAAGCTTGGAATTATACCATGAACAAATGGCTTCAAAACATAAGAGCATTGCACATGCATATTTCAGGTTTTTTCGTAGAAAAAAAAGGAGTGCGCGTTATACGGCGAATATATCTAAAAATTAAAAGATGGGGCTTGAAAGTTCAGGTACACGTTATACGAGGGATTTTAGGGTACATTAAAAAGTGTACAATATTTTTTGAATTACCATTTCTTACAAACAAAAAAAAAATGACTGCAATTCAATTTAAAACAGCTGAATTTATATATATATATAATTTATATATATATATATATATATATATATATATATATATATATATTTCCCTTTTATTACTTGAGAACTAGCTGATATAATTTCTTCATAGAAATTTAAAAGATTGGAAAGTTAAGGGTTAAGTACATACGGAATGCTATCTTCAAATATGTATGCAAAGAATATGCACTTATTTTTGTTTAAACAAAGATATCTCATTCTAAAAAGCATTTTTTTTCAATCCCTCAAGTATATCCTTCCAGTTCGAATCCACTCTAAAAAAAAGCATATTACACCATTCTTTTGCTCCACAAAACCCACGTCCATAGTACGAAAGAAACATTTGTCCGAATAATCTCTATGAGTCGCATCAGACAATATATGCTTCAAATGTCATACATTCCGAACACACCTCCCATTGTGCCAAGAAGAATTCTCTTACGAAGGGCGGCCATAAACAACCCCGGCAGCCAGAATACCACAAAAGCAAAAGAAACATAGAAGAGACATACGAACGATTCCTAGTGTTCGAACGCAGGAGTCAACCCCTCTCCGCCCCCTTTGGGTGGATGGCGCTCGTTTGAAACCGTGGACAGACTCTTTGATTAATGGACCTTACCTGAGTTCCGGATGTAACTCGGGCTGGGCCCTTATGAAGTGCTCCATTTATTTATTTTTTAGGGTTTGATATCAACCAGAAAAAATATATGGATTCAAAGCGGCCGAATGGAAGAGAAACTATAGCGAATGGAAAATTGCAAACGTTGGGAAAGAAAGAAAGAATCTAAGGTTGGCTGGCAAATGTATATTTTTTGGGGGAAAAAAGGCATGGATATGATTAATAGAAGAAATGAAACTAGATTTATAAATTTTTCAAAATACGTAGTAGGTCATGCAATGGTTGCACAAACAGAATTAAATTAAAACGAAATATATTAAGACTCCTATTCCCCAACCATCATTTTGATTTTGCAAACATACTGTGATTTCTTAGGATTTTTTACCTTTTCTTATCGAGATTATTTAATTCCAAAGAACGCAATAAAGAGCATTTAAAAGAAATTTAAATATGTCTGATTCTCTTTCTGGTTGACTCCTATTTTAGGTCACACCTCTGGCGAAGAAGAAAAGTTAGCTGTGCCAAATTGCGCACACAACAGAATTTTCTGTGCTGGATTTCTATCCAATAAGAAGATCATAATTCGCCAACTTGGCGAAGGTGAGTATCAAACTAGGAGCTAACTTTCAATTTTATTTATGTTAAAATTCTCGCCTGCTTTCACCAATAATGAATATAATTTGAAAAGTATATTATATCAAAATGTATAATTTCTTTTTGACTTTTTATTTGGTTAAAATATTTTTCTGGCTAAAACTATTCTTAGCAAAAATTTATAAACTGACATTTATAAATATTTGTTTTTTAATATTCTATGGCTCAGAGTCGTAACGTGGGGAGCCAGCTCAGTCACCGACTTCGTTATCTGATCGTAAGTATTCAGCTTTATTTTATTATATATATATATATATATATATATATATATATATATATATATATATATATTAGCTGGTATACCCATTCGGACTGGTGAACTGAAAAATTAAACAATACAGATTGAAGGATAAAGAAGTTTTCAATGAGTTAATTTTACGTGAACTGCAAAACGCCCCGTAACTCTCTTGTGGGCCGATTTTTGAAAACACCTTCCTAAGCTGATCTCTGATCAGCAAAAGTAACACATTGTTAAAAATTTTGTGTAATGAACGCTTAAAATTGTGTAAATAATTCATATCTGACTGTATAATACGTTAATATTACTTTCTGTTGTATTTATTTTATGTTAAAATTGTAATATTCTGAAGCAACGCCGTTCCTTACAATGTAATGGCGATTCAATGGAAACAGCGAAATGTTGGCAATAGAGCCAGGTTGGCATCATTTTCGGTGACCCTGCTGGCAACTTGGAGATTGATTGAAAGGTGCAGAAGATATGCTGTAGCGCTACCTAGTGGGGAGCTGCACCAAAGAGTACAGCACAAAAACCTTCTCCTCAAAAAAGATACATATATATTCATGAAAATTTTCACAGTGATTGGAAGAATGGTGTTGGAGCGAAGTGGGTCCATATATACAAATATCCATTTATATATTCTTATATATAGATTCGAAAGAGTTTTCCAATCTTTAAAAAAATACTAAAGAGTACTTTTAATAATCTGAGGTAAAATGTGATCAGACGAAAGTCTTAATTGTTTTTTATTTTTCTCTCAGATGCATTTTATAACATTCAAATATATATGAATGTCAAATATAAGCAAAACTTCAAACTGTCTAGACACAATAAGAGAGTATCATGTAGATTCCTCTCAAATATCAACAAACTCATAGTTGTTAGTATTTGAGATAAATTTTGAATTATATATTAACAAAGCGTGTGTGTGTGTGTGTTTGTTTGTTGGTATATTTACTCAGTACACCAAAAACATACGGTGCTTTTTTATAATACATTTCCAAAATTCAATTAATATATTGTTGTGATATTGGTCTTACACAACAATTTTGTTTATCTATTAAAGAAAGTTATTATTATTATTTTTTTAAATTTCAAGCATTTTCAGACCTAAATCACATTTGTGGTATTTTCTTTATTTAAAAGAGGAGTATGATTTTGCATATCAATACTTTTTGGTTAGAACCGGAGACGAAAAAATGATACACTTAAAAAAAATGTTTAAAGTATCTTAGATAACAGAAATACAAAAAAATCGCAACCCGAAGTTATTTTGATGTAGAAAGTTTCATAGAATCTGACAAAGTTGTCTGCCCGTTCAGTTTATTTTTTCTTCCGCAAAATTTCCTCACAGCATGCTAAAACTTTTTGTATTCCTTGTTTGGTTGAAAAAATACGCTCACATCATTGGAGTCTATATTTTCTAAAATTTGTGACCCTTTTCCAATTGAACTGAGACTTTCTGTCAATTTCCCAATCGTCATTCGATCTTCTGATTGAATTGGATCTAAGCCCTTAAGTTCTACAATGTCTTGCTCTTACGCATGCAATTCTGAAAACTCATCAATTGTCAGCTCCTGATAGTAGGAATCCAGAAGTTCTTGAACGTCAATCACGATTCACTTCTAAATTTATTTGCCAAAGATCGACTACTTGTTCAGTTTCACAGTACCTCCTTGACCATGGTTCAAAATTACGCCCTCGTGTAGCTCAACAGTGCGACGTTAATATTCACTCACTCACTAACAGTACCTCAGTGTTTCTCAAACTGTGGAGCGCGTCCCCTTAGGGGGCGTGATACCACTACGAGGGGGGCGCGAGTATATTGAAAAATCGAAAATAAAAGATTACTTATATAAAGAAAATATTAATGTACTGAAAGTATACAAACAAAACACACTCTGACAGTAAAAAATAAAATACACACATTGATAAAATACACTTATCAGTGCTCTACAGTACATTTTATAATTAATTTAACAATACTAAGTTAAGAACAAGTTTGATAATTACCAGTGACCCCATGGGCTTGTATTAACACTTATCTTGATAATTCGTACGGTTTATAATTAATTTTTTAACTGTCTATTAAAAGTTATGCGATTCGCTTCCCAATAACATCGTTTCCCGTGTAGATAGATACGTGTATGTAATGTTTTTTTTGGGGGAGAAAATGAATAAATAAGCAAATCCTCTGAAATAAGTAAATCCTACGTAAAAACTGTCAAGGTCCTTTTATTATATTCCAAAGTCATTGGAATAACTTTATGAATGACACTGCACAGAAAGGATCGGTACTTCAGAAAGACGTATATATACGTCCAGAAAATTAATGCTTTGGCTGAGCGAGACGTTTATATATGCCCTTAAGAGGTTAAAGTTGTGTTGTAGCTCAAGCGTCAAAGTATATTATTATTAAATTCAATACATTGTTATTGCATGGTGGGAGCGCGATGAAAATTATGATTGAATATTGGGTCACGAATATTGTAAGTTTGAGAAGCACTGCAGTACCTATATTTCACCAATTTTACCAATTTTTTTCCATCTCAAAAGCATAATCGCCGAGATATGAAAATCACGTAACTCCGGATTCGCGTAAGTCATAGTAATCTATGTCGAGATATTACTGTATTAATTATCACTGGAAGATAGATTCAAAAATCATTTAGTTTTAATTTATATGATTTTTTATAACTTACTATTTACTGATTTTTTATCTTGCTTTGCTTCAACTACAATCGAGTATTGTGGAGACTTTTCAATTAAAATCGACGCAATCAAGCATTCTATTTAATTTATTTTTGAATGTACATTATCACCATATTAATGTTTAGAATCATTCAGTTAGATATTTTGGGCGTCGATTCTCTCTCTTCGAAAATGGACGTTTATTAATAAACAACTTGAAAAGATAAATTTTTTCCCTTGGTCAAATTTCCTCAATAAGTGGAACAAAGCAAATTGATTTCACGATTAATTTTTTTCAATTCCTACTATTTTTTATATAGCTCACACACACTCTCTATATTTATTTTTAAATTTATTTATCTTGGAGGAATTTTCAATCTTTAATAAAATACATTTTCGGTGCTCAATTGAGCTGAAATTTTATATGCATGATTATTTTGGATGACAATACAATATTTTAATTATAATTAACAAAAATTAATTGATTAAAACTAATCATTTAAAGAATTACAAATACAGCCACGTTATCATTTTTGGCGATTTGTGTCAAAACTTGAAAAGGTTTTTTTCTTACGTTTTAAATAATTCAGTTGAACTAAAATTTTATATACACGATTGTTTTGGACGACAATATGATACTTAAATGATAATTAATAAAAATTAATTACCATTTAATGTTGTGGTTTAGTCATATGTACATACATATTTATATTAATTGTAACTATTTAATAAAAAGTAGCTAAAATAAAAATTTTCTTTGTTGATCTCAGTTGAAATTGACTTAATTTTTTAAAAATATTTCTTGTTTAATTTGAAATTTAATAAGTAAACACTAAAAAAAACTAAAATTTGAAGAAGGATAACAGATGACACCATAACTCCTTTAAAAGCAACTTACGTGAATTTTTCTTCTAGTGGTTTAAAAAGAGTTTTAAGCTACTAATAACAGTTAAAAGGTGTAACAAAATAAGTTCTAAAAGTTAATAATTTGAAAATTAACAAAAGTTAATAAGTTAAAAAAGTAAATAAGGTATAGAGAAAACATTTTCATTTACGTAGAGAAAAAGTAGAAAAACTAGTTGGTTCATAGTAATCCATTTCAACAACAGATTAAAATGAAAAATATCTCTTATACGCTGAGCAAATGGCGACACGAATTTCAACATTTACACACATACTTGTGTCCCCAGAGTAATAATTCTAAATTCACCACTGATCTGCTAAAGTGATAAGGTTGTTACTTGATTTCTATTGAAAGAAGAAGGTTGATAAGATAAATTACATGAGTGATAAGAACATCAAATCGGAACAGGAAACTTAAATCAAAGGGCAGCCAGATAAATTACAAAATTAAAGAAAGTTTTTACGATTTTTTCTCCCAGCATGTCTCTCTCAGTAATGTAATGGTTATACGAGATCCGAAGTTCATAAGAATAAGTGGTTGAAATCTATTTTAAGAGAGAGTTAAGTTACCAGATAAATATCAAAAGACTTATTTGTAGGATTGGATAGATTCAAGCAAAAAAATAAGATTTCAAACAAATGAAGATTTAATGCAAAATTTACAGCAAACTGAACTAAAATAATATACATAGAAAATTCATGAACATAAAAAACTATTCACATTCCTTTTTATATACATATAATTTGGCTAGTTTTTGAACAAATGTTCCCCTTGCTTTCAAAGAATATAAAACTCAAATCGAAAAGTATTTTCAGACTGAAAAATGCTCCCATTTTTGTATAAATTCATGAAATTGAAGCGCATGCATCAGTTCATGATACGTCTCTAAATCTTAGAAATATTCCATAACTATGCAAATTTTTTCGTAAACATGAAAAATGAAAAATTCATTTGGCACTACACAGTACAGGATGCGAAATATGGATTATATATTTTTACATGAGAAAAGAAAGGATCGATTTAGAACGGAAATTAGAAGTTATGGAAAAATATATAGCGCTTTGTATAAGGAAACTCATGCACAGTTCTGTGTATTATATTATATATTTGGAGAAATATTTTGTTAAAAAAAATATTCATGTTTAAAAGAAAACCTAAGGAATTAAAAAAAAAAACAGAAAAATTTAACAATTCCAAATTTTACATAAATTTTAGAGCAAATTCCAAATTTCTTGTACATGATAGTTGCAGAGCATTATACGTACTTTATATGAAATACAATTAAATCCTATTTAAAAATATTTCAAAGAAAAATAAATTTTTATATGGTGCTATATCGCCTTAGCGTCGCCTTAGAGTTATACGTCGTAATTTATAATTTCAATAATGTGAAATAATTTTGTGACGGATCTATACGCGTTTCTTCAACTAATCCTCTTGGGAAATCTTTGGACTATCAATTCGCGCTATTTACAACCAACCCTTCGGAAGAAAGAATCGTGATATTTAAATAATTACTATATAAAAAGTTGAAGTTTTCTAGCTTGAGAGAGAGAGAGTAGGAGAGAAGATATACTCGAGTCAGAGAGGTGAGATTGCTACTGAATGTAAAATATTAGAATTACAGTGATTTGATTCTTATTAAGAGGAAACTTTAAAGTGACGATTGTTCATTCGGATTGATTTGATATTAGATTAAATCGGTTGATAAGTTAGATCCTTTATTAAGTTTGAAAGTCTCCTAATTGTTCGCGTTTTACCGTCGTTGTTCCACTTTCGCGGGTAGCATTGAGACATTTTCTTTCTATTTTTAGTTGATATTGTGTCTGTTCTTTGTGTGGTAAATAAATAGATTAATTGGATCATGTCGAGTGTTTCTTCCCTTCCCTCCACATATCCAGGTGCCCGAGAGAGAAATCCAAGCCTCTCACAATTTCTTATACCATTCCTAACTTCCATACTATAACAAAGTGAAGGCATTGACGCTGAATTGACCTTGTCCATAGCCGCATTATTATTTTGCACAAATGTTTTTTAATGAGCCAGGGTTTGAACTTGATGATTTAAGAGCTTTGTGTGTGGGTCATGATGGTCGCGGTAGCTTATTGGTCATGGTCACGAACTCGTGACCGGCGTTGTCGAGTTGAGTGTTTGAATCCTGATGCTACTAAAATTCCATCGTGTAGAGACGTTGGTGCTCGTTAAATCTATCGAGGCTCAAGCCCTTATTCTGACATAGTTTGGCAGCTAGGAGAGTGGGGTGCTAGTTCAGGTGTCGTCCTTGTCACCTGATCGAGATTCAAAATTACGAAATCTGTTACCAATGGCTCTCACGTTGGAGTGTGAGATTAATAAACACTCATGCTATCGGTCAGAAAGCTCGAAAACATAACCATTGGACATTTCAGGACAAGCATTTTTAAATTATTATTTTTGGATTCCTTATTCAAAATAAAATCAGTTAAATTTCCATATAATAATGTCTTATGAAGAAAACTATGTTTATCTGTGATAGATGCTTACAGAATTTCGTATTCCTATAATATTACTGTCTAAAAAAAATTATTACAGTAAATAAAATAAAGCAAAACAATAATTAAGAGTCGACTAATGTTTTAAGGAGACAAATTTCCTACTTATTTAGACAAAACTATGCTGTTGGGAGAGAGATATAAATATAAACCATTGAGTTTATCTTTTTAAACCAAAAAAAAATTATTTCAGTTCTAGCAAGTTGTACTAAAATCTTGTTGCTAAAAAATAATCAAAATATTTCATTTCCGATACAGATATCCGTGGATTTATTAATCACAGCTAAATTCGGCAAGCATTCCATTTCCGAAGCAGAAACTTGTGGATCTATTAATCACAACTAAATTCGACATGTAAATAAATATGCAAATTAATGCAAGATTCCCGCTCATTTTTAATGCTGTTCCAATTACTTCAGGGTCAAGAGAACCTCTACCAGATTTGGCAATGGACGATCCGACAAGTGTTATATAACCCCGCATATTTTTCGTCAAATGCATTAACTTGTTCGTCTCCTTTACACAAGCGAAGAAAGATCACCCCATTTACTGGAGAGATTGCAAATAACCGTCACCAACGCCACAAAGAAGCTCATTATGAGCTTGAATTAATTTCTTCCGTCATCTAATTCCTGTTGCTGCTCACCCCGACATCTCAGCCGTCCATCAGCGATGACGGGCTCTATCAATGGCCTCTGGGCAAAAAAAAAAAAAAAAAAAAAAGGATGACACTCGGCTTTTTATTGCGGCATCAGATTGACTAGACAGAGACAGCGGAATAAATAATCCAGCAGCGAGAAATATGACTCGTTTTTGTTAAAAAAAAGAACACAAAATGAAAAAAAAATCTATTTTTACTTCCACTGTGGACATGACTTGCTAATTGAAGTAAACATTCTTCACGGGTATTTGGTACATTTTGCTTCTGCTGGTTTGTTTCTCCTCAGCATGATTTTTTTTTACTCGATGGTTTTACTGTTTTTTTTTAAGACACACGCATTTTTTTGTATGTATGTCTGAGAGCATTAACTGCCTATGGAATTTCTTTTCCCGCTGTCGAAATATAACCTCTCATTTTCATAATGAGTTTAATTACACCACTTAGGGGGAAAAGCAAACTTTCGCAACAAAGAAACGTTCTGTTTGTATCTTCTTCAGTGGTTCATTAACATTTCCTCACACAAACAATAATTAGATCTTCCGTCATTATTCTTTTTTTTTTTATTTACTCGCTTTGTTTTTCTTATTACGTGGTTTCACTCCTTAAGATTTAATAATATAAAATTCCAGGCAGGTTAATTTCGACATAAATTCCAAGTATCCTTTCTAGATTGCTAAATACTTTTAGAAAATAACGGTAATGCTTTTTGTGTGTTTTTAATGAATGAGAGACCATAATATCATAACAGTACGCATTTTTCATGTAAATTCGACAGAGGTCTTCGAGCATTAGTAGAAGTTGGTCCAATGGAAAGACGAAGTGTTCAAGCAATAAAGGTGTTTAAAGAATTAAACTATCTTCAATGGCACATGCAGACCTCTCTTGTAGATGGTGTGAGAGTGTGGGTGGGGGGGGTACATTCTTAAAAACGTGTAAACGAAAGCGCTGAGACGTATCCTAAAGCGGTAAAAATCAAAGAATTGTTGGTTTGAGAGTTGTTTAATCCCCTCCCCCTTCTTGTATACGCCACTGATTCCTTTGTCTTGAGAATCAGCCAGGTTATGTCGTGCCCGTATTTGAGCTAATCCCCATGTGGACGCAGTTTTGCTCCATCAGACACACAAGTCAATTTTTCTAGATCAACTTATCAGTGAAACTATTAAGATTGATACACATTAAATTCAATTTGGCACGTTTTTATTGGCTCCGCTCGCCCAATGAGACAATAGATTAGAGTTACCCAAATGAAAAGTGAACATATGGATTGCATCAGAGTAATTGCAGCTATAGAAGAACCACCAAGGAATTTTTCAAGGGAGGGGGGTTGAAAGTTCACCATTCTTGTATCATGCTCTTTTTGATTTTGTTGATTTTAGGGAACAAAACACAGTAAAAAACTCATTATTGAATAAATAATTAGCATTAATTAATAAAATTAATCATTAATAACAATTACTTAATTAAATTTTACGTAATATATACTTAGAATTATAATCAATCGGAAAAAAATCAATGGCTTTGGGGGGATCCGGACTCCCCCCCCCTTGTGTGCGCCACTGCCCGTATACGATGCTTAATAGTGAAACCTATTAGTGGCAGAGGAAATTAATCGAAAGCAAAGTCGTGCCATATAATGATGCGTCGAAATCGGTACAACGTATGACTGTACAGTTTCTGATGGCAGGAGATGAGTTTAATGCGAACATCTATCGACGAATAGTGGCAGTTTAAATTGAACACTATTTAGTTCAAACATCTTGGAACAGTTGGAGTAAAAGTTTTCGAGTAGGGCAGCAAACGATATCGGATCTCCATTACAATTTCCGCCCACACGTCAAACCAAGGCAACTTTAAAAAATCCGTTGGGAAATGTTAGAACACGCACCGTACAGTCTGGATTTGTTACCCTGTGACTTCTGGGTCTTTAGGCTATGAAAGACAGTATTACGTTTCTATTTGGAAGGTAAAGTGAAGGAAGCTGGGCAGGGTTTCCTCAAGAATCAACCACGTTCTTTTCTAGCGTGAAAACATAAAGGGTGTTTTTTGAGAGGTATAGAACTTTAAATTGTAATAAAACAACGATGTATTATTCGATTGACATGACATTTTTTTATTCGAAAGATAATCTTGTGGCATTACATTTTAAATATGATTTCTGGCATAGGACTGCCACGGCTGGCTCGGATGTAGTCCAATCTGGACGTCCAATTTTCGATGACTTTTTCCAACATATGTGGCCGTATATCGACAATAACACGGCGAATGTTGTCTTCCAAATGATCAAGTGTTTCTGGCTTATCCGCATAGAGCAATGACTTTACATAGCCCCACAGAAAATAGTCTAGCGGTGTTAAATCACAAGATCTTGGAGGCCAATTCACAGGTCCAAAACGTGAAATTAGGCGGTCACCCAACGTGTCTTTCAATAAATCGATTGTGGCACGAGCTGTGTGACATGTTGCGCCGTCTTGTTGGAACCACAGCTCTTGGACATCATGATTGTTCAATTCAGGAATGAAAAAGTTAGTAATCATGGCTCTATACCGATCACCATTGACTGTAACGTTGTGGCCTTCATCGTTTTTGAAGAAGGATCCCACCAGCCCATAAAGCGCACCAAACAGTCAGTTTTTCTGGATGTAAAGGTGTTTCGACATACACTTGTGGATTAGCTTCACTCCAAATGCGGCAGTTTTGTTTGTTGACGTAGCCATTCAACCAGAAGTGCGTTTCATCGCTAAACAAAATTCGCTTATGAAAATCGCGCGACCATTATTTTCGAAATAAAATTGCACAATTTGAAAGCGTTGTTCAGGCGTGGGTCTATTCATGATGAATTGCCAAACCAAACTGAGAATAAATCACTTGACAGCTGTTAAATCGGTCGCCATCTTGGAAAGTAATGCCAACTTAAACTTCTATACCTGAAAAAAAACACTCTGTATAATTACTGCCGAAACGAGGGACCTATTTCTTTTGATTTCCAATAGAATCATTCTATTTACTGAACTTGCCCACTTTTAATCTGGGCAACTTTTACATATACATTTAATTATTTTATCAATAATTGTTTGAATGAAGTCGGAAGTAGAGATGTCCTTAATCTTTATTTTAATCTTTTAAATTTTTTCTCGTTACAAAACCTTTATATATTTTTTTATCAAAAAAAGACCTGTTTGTGAACTAAAAAGGAAATTGTGGCATGTGACCGCAGGTGTATAAAGTCAAGAGTCAATGTACTGTAGAGTGTGACGGTACTTTTCTTTGAAAACCCACTCACCAGTAAAGTATGAACGCAATATTAAGCCCCAAGTCAACTGTTTGTGAATCATACTTTTAGTTTCCTTTCATAGCAACAAGATTATATTATTAATTTTGTTCATAATAAAATAGTGTTCGTCAACGAATAGTAAAATGCGTTTTCCTAAACGCATAAAACGAAAAACTAAGAAAATACCACCTTAAATGTTTTTCTTTCTTTTATTTGGAGAATATTTTCTAATACACACACTAAAAAGAGTTCGTAAAAGAGACATGCTGAAATATTTGAAATAACAGTGGAAATAGAAATTTAAAAAAATTATATGTATCTTAAATTTAAATATTTGATTTTTTTAAAAAATATATTTGCTTTTGTTCAAAGGAAACTGTATTATGAGAGATTTATTATGATATATATATATATATATATGTATATATATATATATATATATATATATATATATATATATATATATATATATACAATACACGCTTAAATAGTTTGAAAAATAAACATTTCATGGGGATAAAGAATATTTGACACAAACATTATACTCGAATAAAGAAGATAGAATTCTGTTTACAAACTAAAAATAAACCAAGGTTTTTATTTTCATTTTCTTGACTAAATTGTTTTTAGAAAGAAAGCGATTTACCCAACATTTGATAATGTTTAATGTTTATGAAGCAAATGCACAAGGTATGAATGCAAAGGGGGGGGGGACTGCACTTATAACTTGAATGTTTAGAAACAATTCCCATTACCGTGAAAATTACAATTTCAAAATTTGTTTTTGAACATATAGTCTTTATATAGCTACGCCAATAAATCATTATTCACAAAAGCGTGTTATTATTTCTTTTAAGAAGGGTTATATTATTTATATACACTGGGACTTAGAAAGAAAACATTCATTTGGCAAAGAAATTGTTTTCTATGCCTATCACCCGATCACCATCAAATATCACATAAATCTATGGGTTCCAAACTATACTTTGTTTATATATTTTTCTTTCTTAAAAATAATCAAATTTTGGCGCCTCTCCCAGAGAGGCAACAAAAAACAAAATCAGCGTTGGATAGATAATGTAACATTATAAAAAAGTTTATTTACACATTGATATAGTTTTTATTTATGTAAATTATCTTGTGAAAATTACTTTTATGTTGCGTTACACACCTCTGCTTGCGCTAATCTGCACCTCTCGGTTTGGAAACAACAGCTTCAAGCAATGTTCAATTTTTGTATATATTTACAAACTTTTATAAATTCAGAAACTCTTTGTATACACATTCTGACCACCAAGGGAGAAAGCATCCCAAAAATAGTCATTATTATCCATTTTAACCGTGTTATGAAAAAAACACACACAATAGTAGTATTTCCCCTCTCTTTCAAAAATTTAAAGAATCCCGAAAAATGCATCAACGACAAAGTAAGTGCTAGAAATAGAGATACAGCTAAGAAATTATTTTAACAGGTCAAACGTAGTCTTAAAATCGTAATTTATACCGTGATAAATGTTTGTTATTTAATTTTATATTAAACTGTATTAATTATTAGGTGTACAACTTTGCTTCCGCCGTTTTTTTCCAAAATTCGAGGCTTTATTGTAAAAAACTGATTATACATTTATGATTCAATAATTGCGTTCGATAACGATCGCCTGTGATTGTTTCAGTCGGTTTTAACAACTCATAATACACTACGCCGAGCTGGTCCCACCAAATGCCATGCTGGTCTTCGACGTCAAAATCACCATTCTTGAAGCGTTGAAACCACTCTCGGCACGTTCTTTCACTAATAGCGGCATCACCATAGGTATTTGAGAGCATTCGATGAGCCTCAGCCGCAGATTTCTTCATATTAAAGCAGAAAATTAAAACCTCCCGCAAATGACGAGAATTTGGCTCGTAAGCTGACATGTTTAATCGAGAATAACTTTATGATGCAGACACAAATCGACTAATATTTCGATGGCGTTATGTTTACAAATACTTCAGCTTATTGTATGACATCTACGATCTATTTATTACGACTACCACTAATCGCTACAGCTATCTATTGCAAAATGGCGGAAGCAAAGTTGTACACCTAATAAATCGACTAAAAATATATCTAAGGCAAAATTAAAGTAATTCACAAATTCCCGTTTCGCTGGCGTGGTGTGGAAGTTGAGGGAATAAAATGACAGCTCGCATGTCGTCATCAACACTCGACTGAGGTTCAAATTTATGAGGTCTTTCCCCACTAGCCATCGTATCGCCTTAGAGCAGTGATCTTCAAACTGTGTTCCACGGAACTCTGCGGTTCCAAGAGGCCTATTCAAGAGCTCCGCGAGTCCCAATAATAATAAAAAATTAAAAAAATGTATGCAAAATGGATTTACGTTCTCTATGAGGTTTGCTTTTTCACTAGTTTCTGAAGCTCATTCCCCACTCATTAAAACTGAAAATTTTATTTACACATAATATAAATTAATCTTGCTGTACTTTTTAAACTTCTATTGTAACATTGTAAAATAATTTTAAAACGTTTTTATTCATTATATGGGTCACCTACTAGATTATGAATATTTTATTGTCTACTATCCGGGGTTCCTCGGAACAATTTCACATTTGTTAGTGCAATGTTTTTTTTTTCTAATGGAAAATGCACCTTTTTTACATTTGTGGATAAAACACCTATAATGAAAGAGAGGGAACAACTTATCAACATATCAACAGATTCGATGTTAAAATCTAAGTTGAAACGAGAACAGCTTCTAAATTTTGGTTAGCAAATTCACGCAAAATATGCAGGATTTTTCACACAGATATAAACATTTTAATGCCATTCAAAGCAATGAATTTACGTGAAAAACATTTCCCAGCGTGAATACAAAAACAAAATAGAAAAACGAATGAAACGCAAAATATAATATGCTCCTTTAGATAATTTCAGTAGGTCTAAACTTCGACAGTTTGTGTATAAAAAATACAAGACACATATGTAATGCATGGCTAAGGTGACACAGATTCAAATTGTACGAGTAAATTACATTAGTATATTATGATACAAATTTTAATAAAAAATACATTATTTAAGAAAATGTCTACATAAAGTACCTATAACATGGTAATTTATTTTAAATACTATTTAAAGTAATATTCTTCTAATGGGGAGGTGAATCTGGTTCCCCGAAGCCACCTTATAGATCTAAGGGTTCTGCCAGTCGAAAAAGTTTGAAGACCATTGCTTTAGAGCGTCAAGTTCATTTTAACACTCACTCACACAGAAAATTTAAACACAAAAGAGATGCAGATACTTTGTATACTTCAATCGCCTAAAAAAGAAGTGGGAAAAAAAGGCATTACATGAAAGGATTAAGTGACGAGCTAGTAACCAATGGGTTGCGGATTCGAGTCTCACATTTTTAAACTGTCATACAGCAGAGGCTGATGCGCATTAAATTTCAAGAGGATAAAAAGTTCTTACGATGTGAAAGTATGAATTTGAAGAATGAGGGAAAATTTTCAGACCTGGACATCTTATAATGGCTCAAAATTATTTATTTTCTGTTGGAAGAGTGTCTGTGTTAGTCTTTTAGGGGTCGAAAGTAATATCACTTTAGGGTATCTTATTTATGGTATAATCTTCTTAATCGCGCCATTGTTAACAATACGCTCTCTTCCATCTAACTTCTGCATACTTCTCACTATCCAGTCTTCTGATACATTCCGACAACTATCAGATCCATGGACTGCATTTTCCAAAGGGTTGAACACACGCTTCCTCCCCCGTCCGCTTACATTGAGAGGGTTGTCACGTGCATTAATCGCAGAATGGTCCATGCGCCCCCTATCGCCCCGCGTATCTGCAACCAAACAGAGGTCGGCCCTAATACACTGCATAGAATTAAATGTATTCGAATGCAGAATGCCTGCAACAGGGTGATACTGTACGCGCTACGGAATGTATTAACAGTGCGGGAAAATCCACTTTCATGCTGGGCCTTAATCTACACCAACCATCCATTACTATTAGAGGCATGGAATTCGATGAATTCTCTGAATCTGCTCACGATAACCGAGAGATTCATTGAGTTTCATTTGTTTTAGATGTGGATAGAAAAAAATATCAAGTATGCATATTTTTTTTTTATAAATTTATAGATTTAACTGTTCTTAAGGCTAACGTCCACAAGCTATTTTGGATTTCTTATCATAATATTAATTCTATGGAATTTATATTAGTTTTCACGAAACCATGTAAGAATATTTATCGAAATGGAAAAATGAGTAAAAAATGATAAAGGGCTTCTATGAAAATTATGTTTGCTCTTCTATTTTCGGAAAAATGAATGACAAGAAAAATGAAAATTCACTGATTACTTAATACTGAATACTCTTTTCGAAGAGCTTTATTGGTATATTTAATACAGTAGTCAATATAAGTTCTATGGAATGCAAATAGATCTGGCGAGGGAAGTAGAAATTCGTTAGGAATAACTGTTGGCAAATTTGAATTGTTGGTTGATGGAAACAAAACAATGGATTACATAAATTCTAGCAATGTAAAAACTATTTAGCCAAAGTGAGATGTAAAGTTATTTTCATAAAAATGAGGTATTTTGGAGATTCTGGAGCATCGAGGAACAGTGACTGCACAAACGGACTTTGTTAGTCGTCTGCATACTGCTAGTACTTCTGTGGACCCCACGCAGCTGCGACCTGTGCCCTCATCCATTCCATGGCGTGTTCAAGCCTGCGTCAATATGCACGGTGGACACTTTGAATATCTGCCTTTATAAATATTTGCAAATATTGCTGTTTGATGTGTCCAATAAGTTGTTTTATCCTTGTAACGGCTGTGATGTCATACTTTTGTTTTTCGCATTTTTCACGTAAGCTATGGATCTTACATCTTAAGGTCTTAAGGATCCATGTTAAGGCATTGGCAAACTGGGCCAGGGTCTCAGACACAATGTGGGTCTTGTTTCGTTCTCAACTCATTCTTTATAAGATCATAATGAGAATAATTTCAACGGTCAAACGTTCTTCTCCGAAAACTGTGAATTTCGGACGATATGTCAACTGGTTACATGTGATGACCATTGTTCATGTACAGGAATAGGCCTACCACCATATCGCATCATTACTGGTCCAGTTGGCAGTTGGTTGAGCCGGCTTGTGCGATTATAAATCATGCACATTTATTTGTTTCGGGTTATTGCTTGTACGAGTATTTGACAACGTACGCTATGTACTGTCTATTATTAAGAGTCATAGGTGGAACCTACATTTGTGTAGGACCTACTTTTACGTAGGGGCTAAAGGCCTCAAGAAGTCTTAAGACATCCCTGGTTTTTTGGGCAATTTTTATGTACTCGCAACCAGCAATCTGGTTGCGCTGAGTTTGGGTGCTGTTTTTGGGATACTCTGTATATGTAACATTGTAAAAAAAAAAAAGAGATTAACAATAAATAATTATTGTAGGGAATTTTCCTGAGGTTTATTTAAATGTCCTAATACATTATTAAAGCTTTAGTAATTTAACTAAGCCATTTAAATAAAGGTGATACGTTAATCCCATCACATACCAAATGATCAGATGTATTTCTAACTTATATTGATATTTTTAATTTATTTTTTTTTTTTAAAAAAAATTGAAGCTCTATTACGGAATCTAATTTTAAAACATAAATATCTGACTTCAGGACTTTGCAGGAAAAAATAATTTAACAAACTCAATATAAAAATAAAAGAACTAAAAAAAAAACTATTGGAAATATTGTTGTGCAGCGTTCTAAAAGAATGAAAAATATTCTAGAATTTTTCGCGCCATCGGTGACAGCTAATTTTTCCGATATTTCTTAAACAGACATATCCAGTGCCCGTAAAAGATAACAGCATAGCTAGTTAACACCATATATGTAATGACATTCGTTATTAGGTTAAAAATCCCATGCATATGGAAATAAGCAAATCGCGTTAAAAAGGAATTTCAGCAAACATAAATACTAATACACTTGCGAAAACAACAAACGAAAAAGAAAAACAGAACTTTTCCCCAACTTAACATATTATTATTTTTCATTACAGAATTCGTTCCAATTTCAACACTCCATAATGAAATTAACTTTCTTCTATTCACTTAAAAGTAAACGCAATTTTTCATTTTTTTTCAATGCAAATTCTATGCATCTGACGTCACAAGCAAAAGCTGGCTACCCGAGAACTTCATTAAAATGATTTGTTTAAAAAAGAAAAGAATTTCCCTCTCAAATGTATGTTGTGTAACCCTTCAGCAAATTCAGAAAAAAAAAAATCCGATATTCGTTCGTACGAGCATTACAACTCAACTCTAATGCATTCTAAATAAGACTCCACTGACAATGGAATTTGTTCGCCCGAGTTTTGTTTTAAGAGAATTGGTTTTATTATGCCGAGGAACAAAAGAAATCTCACTTCAATAGAATAACAAACAAATAAATTTTTCCATTCCGTATTATTATTATTAGTATAAAAATAAACAAATAAAGAAATGGATGTTTTGTTTTGTACCTGCCAATGTGTTCGATTTCTTCTTAAATATCCAATAGTGTCTTGCACTTTCATTCTCATTCATTGAAATTGAAATGGACAACGAAATGGAAATTTAAGTAGAAACCAATTGCATTTGCTTTTTTTTTACTCGTTTTGCTAAGACAAATATTGCGATATCTCATTAATATTTTTTGTCGTGCTGTTTACCATGAACTGTTTACTCAAGTAAACCGACACTCACGCAGTCATTTATTTATTTATTTTTTTAAAAAAATTAATTCCATAAAAATGAATTTCGAAGAAAGTTTATATAATCACAAAATGAAATAAAAATTAAAATTTTTTTAAAAAAGCAATTTTTGTTACATTAAAATTTTTTTGTTCTCGAATCCAATTTCTACTTCAATTTCATCGAAATTTTTTACTTATAAATACAGGGGGGATGTTTATAAATGGGTAGCCCAAATGAGAAGTTGACAATTTCAATAAAAAGAATGATTTTATTGGAAATAAAAAGAAATAGCTCTGAGGGTTGTAACACATGTCGCATCGTTTCAGAAGCTGGCCTAGGTCTTCACTCCAGAAAAAACGTGGCTGATTCTTGAAGAAGTCCTGCCTAGCTTCCTTCACTTCATCGTCTAAACACAAACGTAATACTGTCTTAATTGCCTTAAAGGCCTAGAAGTTACATGGTGACAAATATGGACTGTATGGTTGGTGTTCTAACATTTCCTGTCGGATTTTTTTAAAGTTTCTTTGGTTTCACGGGAGACGTAGGGTGGACATTGACAACTGTCAAGAATCTTTTTATCATCAAATCAATCTATGTTCGAAGACTGTTAATTATTATTTATTATCTATTCTATACAATTCCTTGAATGAAATAATCTACAGAATATTATAAATAATAATAGTTATTACTATCACCATAATATCAGAAGAAAAAGAAATTAATTTACATTTTCTGCAATCAAACCTGTTTTACACTTTACATGTAATATCAGACACACACAAAAGGGTGGGGATTTCAAGTTTCAACTCCCCCCTTCCTCCTCCATAGACTAATAGATTTTAAATTATTACTATAGAGATATTACACTTCGGAGCTTCGTCCACGTGTTTTTTTAAATATAAGCCCTTCTATATATAAAAGACGTCTGTGTATGCTATTGTATAACATTTGATATTTACAATGGACTTTCATAGCAGTGAATAGAAATTTACAGAACAAATATTTATTACTCACTTTTAAGAATAAAAATATTTAATCTACTATATAGTATATACCTATATCAAGTTTATAATACTTCATTTCTTGGAAAATAATCCTAAACACAATTTTAATAAGGAAATAAAATAAAATTTATTTATTTATCTGAGCTACTTAACAAATGAAATTTGTATCTACTGGATATTATTTCTTATAGGGGGGAGGGGGGAAGGAAAATAAAATTCTAAAAAAAAAATTTTTTTTATTCCCTTTAGACACATTTATTGTGTTCTCAGCATAAATCTTAATTCTTTTTTAAATCAATAAACACCACTTTCCTCAGAACAATAGTAATTTACAGATGAAAAAAAAAAGTTCAAAAATGTAATTTCATTGCAAACATGCTGTATGAAAAAAAAATCATCAAAATATGTAAGTAATAATACTAATAGTATAATAAGACTATTTTGATTCAATATGTTTTTACTTTTTATATAGTTTCACAAACAGTTTAAAATTCAACTAAAAAAACAATAAGAAGGAAAAAAAGCATTCGACTACAATTTATTTTTACTTAAAAGCTTTGTAACATATCTATTGTCGCATTACTAGACACTTCTTAGAAATACTTTTTTACCTTTTTTTTAACTTGCTTGCGATACTTTTCTACAAATTAATTTGATGTATGATGCAAATAGCAAAAAAATCCTATTTTAGCCCCTACCTTTGGCAAAAAAAGAAAAAGTGCCAATTTGCACCAGCATTTTTCTGTATTGGGCTTCTATCCAATATGATGATAATAATTCGCCAAGGCGATAAAAAAATGCTGTGGGCTAAAATCGGATTCAACCAATGCAGATAATTACAGTAATAATAATAATAATAATAATAGAAAATGGAGACACAAAAAAGAACATACATAATTGCTTTCCACAACCCAAATCAAATCCTTACACGGGTTAAGAATTCTTAAAAGATAGAGCTTGTCTGATAACTTTAGCTTGTGACGGGTGAAAAAAAATACGGCAAACATTTCATTAAACTCACCATAAAAGCAGACAACAATGTAGCATTTACTGTTATTCTTTTCAAAAACCCTCCTCCAAAGACTTTCCAAACAAGAATAAATTTCACTATAAGGATAAGAATACATCATTCAACTTCCTATTTTTTCTCAGAGGGGAAGAGAGAAAAAAAAGTTCCATTCGCAAAATATTTTGCCGACAAAAGTTTCTTCCTTTAGTTTTCTTAATCTGAAACTATTCCATGTTGCTGATGGGGGAAGATTCGTCCAAAAAGTTAAGTAAAAGAAAAGGAAAACCATATTTTTGTTCTTTATGAATAATGGAATTTGTTCCCTTCCCTTTGATACTTGAGGGGTGGGGGAAGATCTCTCCCATAAGGCACTTTATCTCGACACTGTCAGATCAACAGATTGAGAGCATTAACCATGTCCACAATGCAGCTGAATCGTCAATGGAGTGATTTGGCCGTTCTCCAAATGCTCGCCTTGGCGAATAATAGCCAAAAAAATAGCCCCATAATTTCTGCAAATAACAAAGAAAAAAAGAAGTGTCCTTTTATCCGAAGCCACAAGTGGCACTAAAATAGTCGAGTGGCGCGGAATAAAAAAAGTATAAAAGAGTTCTGCAACCGTTGGGTGGCGTCATTTCTGGAGAGGCAATGACAGTCTGGACGGAAGCGACAGCACTATTTTAGGAGCTCCGATGATTATCGTAAGGTATGAAAGGATACCAAACCAGCGGTATGCAGCACTCTTTAACGCCGAAAGATAATTCTTTAACTATTATATTAAGCATTACATATTTAACCAAATACAAAATAAGATTTTGATATTATTTTTTCCAACATTCATTTATATATAACACAGTGCTTCTCAAACTTTCAATACTTGCAGCCCAATATTCAATCAGAATTTCCATCACGCCTCCTTCCATACAATAACAATGTTTTGAATTCAATAATACTATACTTTGACGCTAAAGCTACAATATGATTTTAGCTTCAAAAGTGTCACTGGCGTGTATATACGTCATTCCGAAGTACGATCTTTTCTGAGCACTGCTACCATAAAATTATTTCGATGGCTTTGGAATGCATTAAAAATCTTTGACTGAATGTGCGAAGGATTTGCTTATTTATTCCGTTTCTTCCCTCCCCCTTCCAATACATCACATGCGCCACATAACGAGTCTATGTGGAAAGCGGTGTCATTGGGGAGTGAAATGCATAAATTTAAATCAGCAGTTAAAGGGTTAATTATAAATAGTACAATTTATTAAGATAATTGTTAATTGTTGTATAACATATAATTTTATATATGACAAGCCCATGGGGTCACTGGTAATTATTAAATTTGTTCTTAACTAAGCATTGTTAAATTGATTATAAAATACATCATGCAGTACTGATACATTTATAAGTGTATTATATCAGTGTAAATGTGTATTTTATTTTTTATAATGTATTTTATTTTTTTATTGTTATTTTTTGTTTACTTTCAGTAAATTAGTAATTTTTTAAAATAATCTTTTGCTTTCGACTTTTCAATAGGCTCCTGCCCCCCCTCGTTGAATTATCACGCCCCCTAGAAGGGCATGCCCCACAGTTTGAGAAACGCTGATATAACATGATTTTATATATTTAAATATATATTGTTTTCTCTTTCCTTATATAAATTTGTTGAAAGAACATATGTTCTCCTTTTCAATTCTTACTGTTAGTTCACACTTTACCTATATTTATATACCTTGCTCGAATTTTCAATCGTTAATAAAATACTTTTTATTCGTCCATTCAAGTTCAAATACATTTTTTTAACCTTCTGATCGAAACATCCGCCTCTTAGACTGGGATGATTCGCTTTGATGCCTGTAGATAACGCTATGGGGTGATTTTGGGGGTGGGCTGCCTTAACATCTTCAGTTGGACTTTACCCAGTGAGAGGGACACGTGGTGGTTGGTACATGACGATTTTTTTTCAACTCACGATATGTGCGATTTTTTTTTCTATCCTCGTCTATCAGAACGGATATTCCTATAGTTTTTTCGTGTTTGGTATTATTATTTTTAATTACTTTTACATGAAGATAAATAATTTTTAATCAGTTTTTATAAAAATACTAGTCAAAATTTTAGTGATAAAAATATATTGTTGCACTTGATTTAACCCCACTCATCTTATTTGAGCCATACTCAATTTCATGAGCTGTAAGGACATTTAAAACTGTCCTTAAGGTAATAAAATTTTAAAAAATATATACGTGCCTGTCTGTCAAACGGATGCTCCTCAATGCGGCAAAAAAACTGATATTCAGGCCAGAGGGTTAAACTTGTAGTGGATGACACTTGATGTTAATTTTTTTCAAATATTAATTCATTAATTTAATTTAACTAATTAATTACAGCTTAAGAGATATATTTCTGTTGATATTATTTCTTTAGATTGCAGCACCATTGGATAAAACAGCTTTTGTCAAATTTGTGGTGAAGATTCAACTTAATTTGAATAACCGTATGCTAATTAGACGTCAACATTCCTTTTACACTGGTTTTAAGATAAATTCTTACCTCCTATATTTAACTTTTATCAAAAGATGTAACCATAAATTTAATGAGGTTAAATTTTTTTTATGTTAATTTAAAAGGTGTGTGTGTTTTGCCACTTAATATTGTGATTCTATCATATGTATATACATATTTATATTAATTGTAATTATTTAACAAAAAGTAACTAAAATAAAATTTTTCTTCGTTGACCTAAGTAGGAAAATTGACTTAATTTTTTTTTATATTCCTTGTTTCTTTCATACATTTGACGCTCTCTCTTGGAATATTCAACAAAAAAGGAAGCTAAGGACACCAAGAAAAGGCAGAAATAAGCAAAATTTTCTCTGAAATAAGTAAATTTTTCGCAAAAACTGTCAAGGTCATTTTATTTCATTCTGAAGACTTTTACTGATAGCAACGCAAAGAAATGAATCGTATTTCGGAGGGACGAATATATACGTCTGAGGCATATAACACTTGGATTCAGCGAGGCGGATATATACATCCGGGACACATAATGCTTTGGTTGAGCGAGACGGATATATACGCCGCAGGCACTCGAGGGGTAAATAAACATTTAATCAATTTCATTGTTCTAAGTAACGGTCAAGCGATGATTCTAAGTAACGGACAAGCCCACTTTTATTTTGTATTAAGTCCTGGGATGGACTTAAAAATTTAGTTCACATAAATCTTCTTCCTTTATTTCAGGCCGTGCAATTGTTGAATAAAAAGCATTATAATATTAAGATTTCCATGCATAATGAATAGGAAAAATAAAAATAAGGATCCCTTGATCATCTTATTTTAATTTAGATGTCTTTTTAAAATTTAAGAACCCAAATTCCTAATCCAAAACAATTTTAAAAAATAAATAAGTAAAATTAAAAACTGGCTTAGATTCCAAAAAGACGGAAAATTACTTTTTTTACAGAAAATCTTCCTTATCTGTGATTGAGTTAAATGGTTTCGAAAGCCATCATAATTCGCGCTTAGGGTTTACATCACTCAGCAAGTAATAAAAAGGATTTAGATTTGAATTCCTAAAAGTAACTTCTAATTGACACCAATATCTAAACAAGATAAATATGGAATCAAATAGAGATGTAACACAAATAAATGCTAAGATAATAAATTAAACACAATTAACTTCCAAGGAGGAAAAAAAAAATCTTCCAGTTCAAAATACACCACCAAATAAAATAAAATAAAGATTAGCTGCAATTTAAAAAATATGTATTAAAAAAAATTCTTTATTTTTCAAATAAAAAAATGAAAGGAAAAATGAAAAGGAAAAAAAAAAAATGACTCATAAGTCATGGAGAAGATTCTACAATAGACTCCAATACCTTGCGGCATAATAGAAACGAAGAATTTTCAGACTTTTGTTTCGAATACAACATGAACAAAAAACGTAAGAGAAAAAAAAAGAAAGAAAGATAAAAGAAATCCCACCCCCATCCATGCCACCCTTTCTCAATGCTATTCAAAAGCTTAAACCTTCTCCAATTATTAAAATATCCTCTTTTAAAAAGAAATAAGATACACAGGCGTGCATTTTAAAAAAAATATTTTAATCTCGCTACCAGTAATATACGCTCCAATCCACGTAAATCAATGAACTAAAGCAAAAAAGAAAGAGGTGGGGGGAGGAGACATGACCATTATACCTTTTTCTTTTTTTCATTAATTCAACAACGAATAGAATTAATACAAATAGTTTTCCTATTTTCTTGGCAGTAACTATTTACGGTGGCGTAGTTCGAATGGAGAGGGGAACACAAAAACGAGTAAATTAAAAGAAAAAGGTAACTGGTAGTTTCGGATTAAAAAGAGGAGGGGGGCAAAAAGGAAGGGAGAGAATACACATAGAAAAAGAAAGAAAAGAAAGTATTTTCATTAAGAAGGCAGAGTTAAAAAAAATATCCCTTCTCTGTTAAGAACTTTTCGTTTCAATTACAAATTAAGAACTACACTAGTTTTAATCTGATTCTATTGGAATTAATAAGATTCTATTCTTTTGTTTTAGGAAAGGTGTTTCAGCTTTCGGTTCATTCGAATGTTTCCCTCCCCCGAGAAAGAAAAAAAAAGGAATAAAAAAAAGAATAAAATATAAAGGAAAAGGTGGAATGAGCTGGATTTTAATAATACACTCTGATCAAATATTATTTATTTATTAATTTACGAACACGAAATTCGAAACTTAGGTAGACGCTTTTTATTTTGTTAAGCGAAAAATGAAATGCACAAACACATTACGGGTCTGTCGCGCGGAAGAGTTTTAATGAAAATCAAGTTTGAAAATTATAATGAAAATAAGAGAAATTGTGTTCAAATGTGTAATGTATTCAAACATATTAAAAGGAAATTAATTTCGAATAACGTACAGGAAAAGTTTGATATCTTGATATATTTAATACATCGATCATTGTTAAGTCGAATAAGAATAATATATTAATTTAACAAACAAAGAGAACTCTGTTTTAAAATTCTAGACATCACAGTGAAATGCGTTGTTGTTCATTCCAATAACTTATTCCACCCCAGTATCATAACATGTAAACCCAAACCAGTTTGGGGGAGGAGCGAGGACAGTAACCGCAAAAAAGAAAACATCAAAAATTCTCCTGGAACTCAAGTAGCTATAAAATATACTGTTTATAACACATTTTATACATAATTTTTTAATGCGGTTTATAGGGATCGCATAAGAGGTCTTAGGGGTGTTAAATTTCTCTAGATGTCTGAAAATATAAACAATATTCAAACAGGTATAATTCCTTTAAATTTAATTTAAATAATTCGAATCTTTTTTTTATACCTTATGGGCTTCAGAAAAGTATAAAATGTTTAAAATATAATCATAATTTTAAAAATTATAAGCATATAAAAACAAGAAACTTTTCTATAAGAAATATTTATTAAGTTTTTTACGTCACGCATGCTATTTTCTAAAAGAATAGGTTTAGTTATTAGCTATAAGTTGATTTATATAAAGACAAATGTATTTTTATTACTTTGTAGCTACTTTTATATAAATAGAATAATAACTTACATATTTTAATAAATAAAAAAATACATTTTTAAAAAATATTTAAAAAATTGCAATATTTTACAAATATTTTGAAATACAAAAGATATATAATACTATAAAATTAGGTAGGGTTTAAAGAGTATGATGCATTGTATAATTCTATAAAGTTTTTATACATCAGAGGCTAATATTTTAGAAAATAGCGTGCGCAAAACAAAAAATACTTAATATTTATTGTATAATTTTCATATGCTTATTACTTTTAAAATTATTGTTAGATTTTAAACATTTTATACTTTTCTGAAGCCCCATTCTATTATTAATAATGTGTAAAAGATTCGAATAATTTAATTTAAATTTAAAAGAATTATACCCGTTTTAAAATCGTTTATATTTTCAGACCTCTAGAGAAATTTCACTGAAGCAAGAAATTGGTTTTCCAAACGCTTTCTCTTTAACAAATTCAAGATGACCGCGATAGCTGAGTGGTCATGATCTCGACCCGGGCCAGCGTCGTCGAGTCACTGTTTCGAAACCTAATGCTATTGAAGACTCACTGTGTATAGGAGCTGAATCTTTGTCAAAGCTCAAAATCCTTCCATCGGTATGGCGTGGAAATTCGAAGAGGGGTCAACTCAGGTGTCCACTTCGTCACCTGATTATGATTCAACAGTACAAGGCTCATCACCAATAGCCCTCGTGTAATTTCACAATGTGACGTAAATTAAAATAAAATCAAAGAATGCTACGGCAATGGTGACTTGTTTGTGGGTAAATTCTTGAATCAAAAATACGATTTTTGTATGGCACTATCAGAATATTTATATATTCTATTATGTCGAAAAATTTCTGCTGTTCGGGAAAAGGTGGTACCATAAAATAGCTTAACCCTAAATCGCTGGCTTAATTCAGCGAAAGCTTTAGAAACCATAATAGGTCTCCATTTTAGTCTAACGACTCTTTCTGTATCGTTAATTGTTATGCTTTATGAAATCCAATATCTATACAGTGAAATACGTTGAACGCGAAAACACTTAAGGCGAAATATCCGTTAACACCAAATAATACAGCTAGAAACTACTATGTATACCACCCGATAAACTACTATGTATCTTCGTGCATTTTTTCTCATAACGTGAAACGAAAATTACTTAACACGAAAAAATTTCCCTTCTGGAATGAACAAATTACGGAGAACACCAGGAATATGGAGACTAAGCCGATACTTAATGAAATGTATAAGAAAGTTTCTGTATTATTAGACTGGCCTAATGTATTATTGGAAGAATTCGTTGCTGTAAATTCTGATAATGTGTGTACAGCCCCAAATATGGCTGACAAAGATATTTTGGAGTTTGTTCAAAGCTAAAAAAATATCATTGATACAGATTCTAATGGTAAAAACACTTATAACGTATAACTAAAACACTATAACGTATGACTATACACGTATAACTAAAACATGTATTGCTATACAGTGCAATTTTTTTTTGTAGTACACTCATGTCCATAAATTAAGTATACTGAAGTTCAGGCAAAGAAAGAGCTAGAAACAAAACAAATTTGACTTATTTGTAAAGTCTATTTATTAAACAAAAGGTAAAGAGCAAAAAAGATGCTATATAAAAATAATAAAAATTGCTTAGTAAAAATTACGATTTTTACTCCCTGGAGCAAATTTTAAAAAAGAACCTATTTACAAAAAACAGTATAACATGGTTAGTATGATGGTTAATACGGAGTATGTCTCCCGGACGAAGCAATACAGGCCTTACAACGCCTAGGCATGCTAAGTATTAAATTATCAATCTGATCTTGGGGAATATTACACCACTCATTAAGCAATGCCCTCCGAAGTTCCAGTAGACAGGTGGGAGGGGGTTGACGGGCTGCAATTCGTCGGTCAAGCATATCCCACACATGCTCTATTGGATTCAAATCCGGTGAGTATGCTGGCCAATCCATACGGGGGATATCCTCCGATTGTCATCCATAAACAGAAATTCAGCACCCATGGCACCCCGAAACAAACGTACATGTTGTTCCAGAATGACATCCCGGTAGATGTGGCCTGTTAACGTTACACTCTGATCATGCAGGTCAGTTCTGGAACCAAAAATAATTCCTCCCCAAACGAGCCATCCTGCACCACCGCAACGGTGTCGTCCAATGGTGTTCTCTTGGTGGTAACGTGTACCTGGCGCTCTCCATATTAAAGTCCGGCGAGAATCAGACTGCAAACTAAACCTGGACTCGCCGGAAAACATCACACAAGACCACTGTTGTGGTGACCAAAATGCATGCTCTCTACTCCAGGTTAATCGCAGGCGACGTGAGTTGCGGTAAGGGGAACACATCTGACAGGCCTACGAGCATATAGACCAATGTGCCCTAAGCGTCTGTACACGGTCTGCCTTGAAACTGTCGTACCGGTAGCTGAAGAGAGCTGACGAGACAGGTCTGATGCTGTGCTCCGTCTGTTTCTTTTGGCCAAATACCGGTCCTCATTCGGCGTTGTAACTTGGGGGCGACCTGTGCTGTAACATCTACTCACATTACCATCATCTTGGAATCGTTGCCAAATCCTGGAGATAACACTCTGGGCGATTCCAAGCTCCTCGGATACTTCCAGCTGGGTACGTCCACACATTCCAGTCGTCCAATAATTTTACCACGTAAAAAATCATCCAAATACTTCCTTTGTGCCATAACTATGCGGTTATTGTACTGAAAGGCTTTTAAAGCGCTTGTGAACAATTTTACTAACTAAAATTAGATGATCGCGGGCGCCGGCGCCGTAGGCGCCTATTACCAGAAGAATGGGAGAAAAAGAAAAACCTTGACTGAAGTTAAATACAAATACTGAATACTCCCACAAAAAGCGGGGAGGGATGACGTACCCCAAATCACGAGATTTCTAACGAAGCCGAGCGCCGGCGGAGGAGGGGAGGAAACGCAGGAAGGAAGACGGGACGGCCGAAGGCAGTAAATCAATTCGGTGACAATTCACCTCACAACCCAGAGTGAAAGATGCAGTGCAATGAAGCTAAATCATGTTGTTAAGAGGGTGAAAAGAGTGTTTATGTTATGTTATGAGGGGCGGAGCGGGTTTCTCCACTTCGTTGAAGAGTATGCATATTTAATTTTAGGATGTGGATACGAAACAGTGTTTGTGCTTTGATAATTGGATTGTCATGAGATTCAGTAGACTTAAATACATTTCTATAGAGTTTATTGATGCAATTAGTGATCGGCTCCATATGTAGTTCGTTGTGTATCACGTCATTTCGGACGTACCAAGGTGCGTTCGTCATGACGCGGAGTATTTTGTTTTGAATTACTTGAATCTTTTTCATGTGGGTGGTGGCTGCGGCTCCCCATACGGGAGATCCATACGTTATAACTGGGCGCAGAATCTGCTTGTATAATATTACTTTATGTTCTAGTAATAAAGGAGACCTTCTCCCAACGAGGGAGATGGCTAGATGAATTCTACCCCAGAATTTCTCTGCTAGATAGTCAATGTGTTTTTTGAAAGTTAAGCGGCTATCTATGTGTAGGCCCAGATATTTCACCACCGAAACCCACTGTATGTTGTCATCAAAAAGTGTGAGCTGGAAAGGAGGGTCGATGACCCCCCATTTCCTGAAAATTATTGCTTGTGATTTATCAACATTAATTGCAATTCTCCAATGTGTTAGCCACGTTTCGAGTTTGTCTAGAAAGTTTTGTATAGCTTTAATTGTGTATTTCAGCTGGACACCTTGCGAGAGAACTGCGGAATCATCCGCAAAGAGGCAAGTACTGACGGTGGAGTGTTGTGGGAAGTCGTGCGTGTAAATGTTGTACAAGTACGGTGAAAGGACAGATCCCTGCGGGACCCCAGAGAGGCAAGATCCTGTGTTAGAGTATGTATTGTTTACACGAACTCTAAAAGTTCTATTGTGTAAAAAATTACGAATGATTTTAATTAAGTAGTCAGGGAACTGTAATTTAATTAACTTGTACGTGAGGCCATCGTGCCACATTTTATCGAATGCCCTTTAAACATCTAAAAAGACACCTACAGTATAGAATTTATGGGCAAAACCCTCATTTGTTATGTTTGTAACACGTATCAATTGGTGCAGCGTTGAATGGCCCTCTCGGAAGCCGCATTGCTCCGGGGGAATACAATCTAAGGCTTTGCAGTGAGATTTGATTCTAGTTAAGATAATTCTTTCAAAAATCTTAGCGTTAATTAAGCTAATTGGTCTGTAGCCTTGTGGAAACGTTCTATTTTGGTTAGGTTTTGCCAACATGATAACGTTTGCTTGCTTCCACTGTGTAGGAAAGTGATTTTTAATGAGGCATTGATTGTACAATTTAGTTAGATGAGTAATTGCATTAAGCGTTAAATATTTAAGAGCTATGTTGGGAATTTGATCTGGACCTGCAGCTTTTCTATTCTGCAGTTTTTTAATAATGCCTCTAACCTCAGAAGGGGAAGTGAGAGGAGGAGTGCTTGTTGCGAAGTTGTCAAAAAAGTGATTTACTAAATTTTCGACTTCTATCTTGTCGTCACAGTAGGGCTCTTCATTTTCCCGAAAAGTGACTTCAAGTGTATCTTTGAAAGCCTCCGCCTTTTCGAAATCCGAATAGGCCATTCCACCCGGACCCTGTAAAGGTGGAAAGGGAGTATGCCTTTTAGAAAATCTCCTGTGTAGATTATACAAGGAATTGTCCTCAGGATTTAAAGTTAATAGAAAATTTTTCCAGGTCCTGTTTTTATGATCTTGGATTTCGCTCCTGATCTGCCTAATGAGAGCATTAACTTCACGTTTGTATGGAGGGTATCTGGTATTATTTCAGAGTTTACGAAATCTATTCTTAGCTCTGATAAGCTCTCTGATATTTTCAGGAAGACGGAGGTGTGGAGTGTTTATTATTCTAGTGGAAGTGGAAGCAGAAATAGCATTCGAAACATTGCTGGTAAAATTTTGAACGGCTAGATCCAAATCATCTATCTGGGGATTTCCGGGAATGTTGTGATGAATAATTTTTTGAAATTTAGTCCAGTTTGTAGATTTTAAATTACGAAGTATTGGTGGAAGTACATTATTAGTTATGAAATCAGAAATAACTGGATTGTGATCACTGCTAAGTTCATTAATAGTAAAAACTTCTGTGTGAGATAAGTTAACTGCAAAGCCTATGTCAAGGATAGCGTTGGTGTGATAAGTGTTGAAATTCGTGGGAGTGTCTGGGGCTAGAATATCCAGTGCCAACCCTACGGCCCAATTACACAGAATATTACCGTTTGCGTTTGCTCTGCCTGGGTTCCAGCTGGGATGCTTGGCATTAAAATCGCCGAAAAGGAAGGCTTTGTTATTATGATTAACAATTTTACTTTTTTGCCACCATTCCTTATATTCCCCTCTCTTACACTCTCGTCATTGTGACGTACTATCAGCGCCATCTGGTGGTTTCCTGTAATTTTCATATTCTTCTTCAAGATATGTGTGATACTTCTACAGGTGAAATTTTTATTTTAGAGTTCAATTTCTGTGTGATTCTGAATTATCCTTAATTTATGGACATGAGTGTAAATAAAGAGTTCTGAGTTGTTAGTATTTACTTTTTTTACTTGCCTAATAATCACAAGTCCAAATTATTCTATACTTCATTAAACCTTTCTTAATAAAAAATGGCACGTTGATCGACGAAGGTACGCCACTCCTGGTATAGGGCAATCGGTAGGCTGCTTTCAATTTAGGGCTCTAAGTCTTCTTGGAACATATATATTGTGCTAATCATATATAATATCCTGGGAGGGGGGCGATTTTTTAGATTCTTTTTTAATTTGCATATTGTTCTGATAGCTATCGGTTGCTTTATTTTTAAATTACTTTTTTTATCCATGAGATGTACACTTGATATAGACATTTTTAAATACACCACATAAAACAAGTCGTGCATATACAGTACAAAAAAGAGCGCATAGTTCATTTATAATTTAAAAAACTAGTTTTATAATGGATTATACACATGGGCATGTCATTTTATAGAGAATTAAGTTCAGTTATATAACTTATAATATACATTTCACTAGAAATAGTTGTACTAACCATACTTTAAAATCTCTCGGAATGCATAATTTAAAATCTTTGAAAATATGCATTTGTGATATAAAAATGGCTTCCAAAAATGAAAGTAGAACATTTTAAAAATAAGCGAGAGTTTAAAATAGTTGCGTAAATATAGCTTTTTTTCCTGTTCATCACTAAACAGGATCATAAGAAAACATGTTAGATCATTAAAAATAATATGCATCGGTAGAAATTCACACTTTTGCTGAAAAACGTGCTGGCTTTCGAAATGCTCTACGCTTTTCACTGTAAAACGTAGACTGTATCGGAAATTTGACGAGTAACCTGTTTTCACGGAAAAGTCACGATATCATACTTGTATCATTATTAAAAAGAAAAAAAAATCTTTTCGGAATAAATGTTGCTATACCCAATCCAAACTTCAATAAAAATAGAAATTGGATGATCTCTAAAAGCAAACAAAAACGGTACTCGATACGAAAATCAGCGCAATTTTTTAAATCAATTTAAAGAACTTAATTTTGAATTGATTCCTATAAATCTTTCAAACCCCAAGAATTAAACATTTGTTTTAAATTCGCTAATCGTTATCTTCCCAATCATTTGTCAACAAAACTTTTATAAATAAGGATTTTCTCTTTCAATTTACAATTGCATGATTCCAGATATGATGAACTTCAAAATAATACACATAATTAATATTCCAACTATCTTTATAAAGACTACTGATCCAAATTTTGGTACCTTTATAGATTATCAAATTAAGGTATCCGACTATGTTCGAAACAGTGATTTTAAAAAAGCGCATAAATGGATAATATTCATGATGTTTTGTGTCATTTAGATTAGAATATATGTATAAAATTGTTTTAAGGACATTATAACAAAAAAATTATTTAAATACAATATTTTGAAAAGAAATTAACTTGGAATAACCTTTTTTCAAAACGCTCTCCTTTTATAAAAAAAATGCTTATATAATAATAATATTTTGCTTATATAAAGTAAAGACTTTTCCAGAGAGTCTGAACTAGGATTTTTGAAAAAAATTCACATTATTTTCAGATTTACCACCAATTAAAATAATTATCGGCGTTTTTGCCTTAAAATTTCTCCCCTCTGTTGCAGTAAAATATGGATAAATACGCTTCTAAGTTATATATTTCAAAAATTCTATTTCAGCCACTGTACAGAGGTCTGAGCTATACACAGGTAAAGTATTATTATAACAGAAGCATTTTTCGGAAAAGGAAAAGGTTTTGAAAATTGGTTATTCTATGTTCATTTTTTGTCAAAATATTGTACTTAAATAATTTTTTATTATAATAATATTCTGAAAACAATTTTATATACATTTTATAATCTAAGTAACACTAAATATCATAAATATTATCCATTTATACGTTTTTGCAAAATCACGGTTCCGAACGTAGTCGAATACCTTAATGAATTTCAAATAACAGTTTAAGAAGAATAAAAAGGTGGATTTTCAGAAATATACCCAATTTATCCAAAGGCTAAGACAAAGACACATCATGAAAGTTCTCTTCCGCGAAAGGATACAATTAAAGATAATTAAATTTCAATAAAATAAATCCGGCTTTGCAGATTCTCAAAGGTTCAATTACACCAGTTGCAATACAAAAAAGAGCACAATAAATGAGTCTGATGTTGTTCCAGACGTAAGTACGAAACAGCGAATCCAAAGCTTCTGGTCGATTCGTTAGTACGTATCAGTTTTGATACAAATATTAAATACGAAAACTCATTAATAAGTTTTTCAAAGGCCTAGAGAAAAACTCGAGTTCTTGCGCTGAAGATTTGAGAGTGTATTCAATTCTTTTCAATGTCAGAAATACTTTTCAGTAGTAAATTCTGTTCTTTTATTTCACTAGCAGCAGAATATAAGGAATATATACACTTGCAATATATAATAATCTATTTATTTCTCTGGGGGAAAAGTTTCTAAAAGCTTCTTTGAAATTAAATAAAACATAACTTTCTAGTCTGAAGAGGATTTGAAGTCCAAAAGTATCAAAAGATTATTATTATTATTATTATTTTAGGATACGAATATCAATGTATTTTTATTTGTTAAAGCAACTTAGTTTTGTTTTATTGATTAAATGCTAAAATATTAATTTTTTAAATAAAATTATACATCAAGCTTCTTAATTCTTGATAAATGCAATGAAAATTGCTCTCTCACAGCCCGTAAATAATAGCTCTTAGATGTCAACAAAAATTTTGTGCAAGGTTCAATGCAGATAACATGTAAAAAAAGTTCAAGTTTATAAAAAACATTAATAAAGGAAATTAAAAATAAAAGGATAAGAAAAATAAGTAAGAAAATAGATTTAAATATTTTTTTAAAAATTTAGTCTGTAAAAAATAATACCATCACTAGTATAACAGCAGCTCTTAACTGACTGTCCGAAGCACCAGTAACGCTCTTCAGCGATCACTCAACTTTAATACAGGCCAAATGAGCCAGGATAAATTTTTATCAGCACTTGATAAATTAGTATCTGAAATAAACAGAAGGGAGGCTTTGTCAAAAGATGTACAGGGTAGCTTTGTTTCTTTGACAGTAGGGAACGCATGCAAGGGACTTGGGATCATTGATGAAAGAAAATAGAAATTTCCCAATAACTGGGTAAAAAATTCATATTACCTATTTTTTGTGAGTGGAGTTTGTAGAGCTTAACATAGTATTAAAATAAAATAAATCCTTGATCTTATAGCGTCTCCCCCCTGCAATTAATCATCACGTTACGGCCTGCGTGAAATACTTATCATAGGTTTGTGGCTTGGCGGAAAAAGGTTGAGTATCCCTAGATTAAACATCCAAAGAGCATGTAATTTTTTTTATCATTGTATTTCTGAAAATCTACTTTTTAGTGAAAAAAAGTAATATATTCACCTACTAAAATCGTAACTTATGTTAATTAGTTTGCCTATTATAAGATAAAGTAAATCAAGGGTTGAAAGCTGTGAAGAGATACTGGAAAACTAAACTGAGTAATTGAGAATTACTTATCCTCGTAACATAAAAATACTCACACATAGACATTCTTTCCACTTTACAAGAAACTATTACTTCTGAAAAATACATAACAAAATAATTTTTTGTGCATGTTATTTAACTACATTTCACTAAAAGAATTGAACAACTCAAAGTGAAGCAACCCCACAATCCAGCCCAAAAGTATACAGCAAAATATATTTAAAAAGCAGCGTAACATCTTTTTTTCACTCTCGTCGATCACAGAGTAAAATAAATTCAGGTAACACCCATTTTACTTTCCATTTGTCAAGTAACTTAAAAATAAATAAATAAACAAAGGTTTTTTTCATCCGACTTTTTCTTAACTCAAAGAGCAATTTCTAATACCGGTTTAGGCAAAACATGGATAAGATTTCAGCGCTTAAAGCATGTAGAATTAGAATACACAGCTTAAATTCAAATTTGTTGTCTTTAACTAACCAAAACGAAAGCTAAAAGAGTATAACAACACAATCCAGATATCAGCGAGGCATTATATACATATGTGCTAAAATCTTTTGTTCTTTCACCTCACTTTAGAGAAACTTTATTAAAATACAACAAATAAATACCTCTGCAAAAGATAACAAATGTATTTTGCTTAAAAATAAATATTGGAAGCAAAATTATCATACTGAGAATGTGTCTATGAGACACAAAAGCATTTCATTTCTAAAAGCGGAGAAAACAAAATAAAAATGGAGGATACCTTTTCACTTATTTATGAGAGGCGCAGCGACTGCCACGTTCCAGTGGTCGGCTCATTAATTTCGCCCCTTAATTAAAACGATGTTCCTCTGATAATTAAAAAAGCCTCGCTGCACCCCGGGTAATGAGCGGTTGGCTTAATGTTCCGGCCTTTCATAATCTCGATCAAAATGCCCGTGACGATTACAGGGAAACCTGCTCTTCTGTGAAGAGCCCATACTATTCGTTCTCTTTTTGCCCTTGTTTTTCGGATGAAAGTATTCAAAAAATGGTCCTGAAAGGTTTAATTAATAGTTAACAGCAGTATATTAATTTCTATTGGTCGATTTGCTTTAGTAAAGTATGACGAATACTGTAACGAAATAAATGTGTGTCTGTGTGTGAGTACGATTTCAAATTCAACCTTTTCACAAATCAAAATTAATCTCGGGCGAAACAATTCAGTTCATTTTCATCTTCAGAACTGATTTAAACTAAAATGAATACTATAATTTCCTACCATTTATTCCAATAACTAGGAGGAAAAACTCAGTACGATTATAATGTTAGGGTACTTTTTGCTTTTCAGAAAAGAAATGTGTTCCGAATAAGAATTTTACTCCTTAATATTAAGTGAAGTCGGAGAGATTTAAAAGAGTGAATTTGTTTGTTAAATACTTAATTTGAAGTGATAATTGTATACTACGAGATCAGTAATGATGATTGAGTTTTAAAAAAGAAAATTGCTACTAATACCTAACTTTTCCTGTCAATGACACCGTCAAATGGCTTGATATATTAATTTTTAAAATACTTCTCTTGATAATATTTATTGGTATGGTGTGGTAGTTAGGAGATGGGGGTGCTAGCTCAGGTGTCGTCCACGTCACTTGACCATGGTTCAAAATTACGTGGTCCGTCGCCAAAAGCCCTCGTGTAGCTGAACAATGCGACGTTAATATTCACTCACTCACTCACTTGATAATATTTAATGTTTTCACATTTGTTTATGTTTTCGTAATCGCAATGCTAGTGCTTTTATTTCTGTTATTTTATTTGTTTTTAAATTTATTTATATCGTCTGTTTTAAATTCTAAAAATTAAAATTCTAGTTTAAGTTAGTTTTAATTTTTAAATTGGCAACTACAGTTATTCTTGGAATCTTGCGTTGTGTTGTAGATTTGTGATTCAAATGTTCGGAATCAAATTTGTGATTCAAAGCGTTCTAAGAACGCTTTTAAGAATAAACAAATTATTCGTATTCTTGTTCTAACGAATTGTTTGTATTCTTAGTACTATATTATTATTCAAAAAGGAAATGATTATTTGATTCAATGTTTTTGACATTTAAAGAAAATAATGTTTCGCTTTAATTCTATTATGTCTACATATTGAACAAAATCCTTTTGAAAGAAATCTGTGCTACTTAAAAATATTTTTTGTTCAGAGAGAATGGATTCAAAGATTATAGATGTTCTCTTAATTATCGTTATCACATGCATAAACTAAAACAAGAAAAAATGCAGTCCGTTTTCAGATTCTGAAAATTTATAATGACTGTAAAAGGTAGAAAGCATTCAAAAGACAACTTTAAAAAATGTTTGAATAACTAGACAAATAAATTGTGAAAAATCATCTTATATGCAAAATAACAGCATCTGTGTGTAAAAATGGTTCTTAAATATTAACTTATATTTTCTTGAGACTGTCACAGCGAATTAAACTGGCTTTATATCATTAGTTTGGAACTTTTAAAATGTAATGTACATATTTTGATCTCTTTAAATAATATAAATGAGTTTGTGATGAGAGAATGATCTTCAGAAATAATTGATCAAAAGACGATAGTGGCACAAAATCATAGAGCTATTCTTCTACCTTTGTTTTATTTCTTTGCTACTTCAAGCTAGAGTTTTTATTCGTTTATTATAAGATTTATTATCTACTCTATTCTTTTTGATACAGATAAAAGAATGAATTTAAAAGTTCAACGATTAAAAATCTAACAAGGCTGGTGTTTTCATAAATTAAACATTAAAGCTTTTTGAAACATCGCTACCAGTTTGCACTCACCAAAACTAAAAACCATATAAATGACTAAATATTATGATCTCTTCATCAAGTCGATAAGATTTACAGTCTTTTGGTTTATTTACCGCAGTGATTTATAGTGTAATATTTTACAATAATGCAATCACCTCGTTATAAAAATAATTTATATACTGATCCAAGTTTTTTTTGACATTAATATATAGTAATCTTTTAATTCTCCAGACTTAAGCTCTTGGTTAAACAACCAATCTAGAATTCTCATTTCTAAAAGCAGGATTACGCTTCTTTCAGTTTTGAAAATTAATGTGATTTTTATTGGACAACAAATCAATATTCCCGAAGCTTATTGCAGAGAAACAGAAAAATGTTTCTACATGTCTGTGTATGTGTGTGTTCACACAAAAGTTTTTCTGTCTCCGACTCAACCTGCCACTGGCTATAAAAATTTTGCAGCGACTAGAGCTGCCAGCAAAAACAAAAGGTAGCGTTCATGCCGATCGTTAGCAGTCACTTCAGTTTCCAAAAGCGTAAATCAAACCTTTCTGAAGGACGACAGGCCGAGAACAAAGCAAATAAATCGCTTGTGATTTATTTACCATCCGTACCGAATTCGCGAAACGTTGTTGTCACGCGCACTTTTTCGTTCGGATTCCGTATCTTCTTTCGCAGTTCATTGGTAAAAACCCATTAAAAACCCTCACACACACAAATAATAATATACATTTCCACTCTTCACAAAAATTTCATTGTTTCTTTTTCTTTGACGTTTAGGGTCACGTTACTTTAAAAAGGCAGTCATTTTCTCTCGGAAACAATCATAATAAACAAGAAAAAAAGAGAGGCTTTTAGACAATCAGCAGCAAAAGTAGAGGGCAAATGCGCGTTGTGACCTCTAATATTCACACTGAACGTGCTCATCAGAGGGTCCATTGTGTTAAAAGACGACTTTTAATTTTTTTGTTTCATTTTCTGCGAGAGGTCCATGAAGAACTGTAGGCGTGTTACCTCATGCCACTGTTGAGAATAAATGGCACATTAATGGAGGTGACCCCAATTTTTTAAACGCAAACGATATTTTTTCTCTTTTTCCCCCATCAACTCAACTCAATCGCCAGGTGTTAAATATTTGTATTCCTCGAATGGTAATGCTTTGCGATGTTTTCTTGTTCCATTATTAAGAATGGCTACTTCTTTTTTTTCTTCCCCTTTCCATCTCTGGCTACATTGAAAAATGGCGCCTTCCACGAAAGGTTCTGTGGGCATATCGTATATCACGGCGGACTGTTTGATTAAAAGTCTGCAGCGTAGGATGTGTCTTTTTTTCCAATTCCGTGACTTGAGGTCGAAGGTGCGCATTTATTGCCCATTGGCTCCCGCGTTTAGGGTTACACTGTGGAAGCGTAATGGGCTCTTTATTTGTAGTAATTTATGCTGTCCCTCTCAGCCACGGATGCATGCCTGGCCAATAGAATATTAACACGCTCTGTCGCACTTGACTGGCCTGCCCTTGAGAAAATAGCGATTGGTCATTCTCTAGAGAAAAAGAAATTGATAGTCTCCGCTCCGCCTACTTTTTTGTGAAACTCATTCTCGGTTCCGTGTTTATAATTATTCATTTTCACCACTAATGAAATGCGAGATCCTATTTAGGATAAGGTTTGAATAACAATGTGGCATCTTCAACCGGTGAAAGTACTCGTGATTTCATGCTGTGTCGCAAGTGGTTGTTGCGATTTTAAAGTCTATTTCGTGAATATCATGTGTTAAAAGTATTTTACTTCTGATAGCTAAGCAATTTAAATTTTTTGTGACTTGACACTTCCACAAGTTAAGTGTTTATTCCTTTATTTAAATCATAAGGCAGGTGCTTAAAATATTAACGAGATCGTAAAGAAACTCACAAAAACACTTAGGTTCATCCAGCTGCATGTTAACCCCTTAATTGCCGATTAAAAGACACACGATTCGCTTCCCTGTGTCGCCGTTTTTCACATTGGCACGTGTATGGGATGTTATGGAAGAGAAAGAAAAGGCGCAAATAATAAGCAAATTTTTCACTGAAATAAGTAAATATTTCGCCAACACTGTCATACTCCTTTTATTACATTCCAAACCCCTAGGAATACTAGGACTGATAGGAGAGCAAAGAAAATCGCATTTCAGAAAGACGTATATATACGTCCGGGGCACTCAACGTACCGATTGAGCGAGAAAGATATATACGCTGGGGGGTGGCAATTAAGGGGCTAAAGACCATCGAGAGACACGCTTTTAAAGTATATTAAAAAACATTTGGTGGCCCAGTATTACTTATAAAATGCAATAAAGCTAAAAGCAACATATCTTTAAAAAATTTCGATACTAATACAAGGAACTAAATAATATTTCTCTGTGTCTTTTGTAATACTTTTCTTCCACTTTTTAAACTTAATGCAACGTTAAGCATATTTTAAACATTTTATAAATATTTATTAGAATAGGATTCAATTTCTGCACACACAAGTTTTTTTTTAAATTAATTCTTATTCAAACTTTTATAAGCGTAATGCTTAATAAATTTAAATTCCTATTAAAAAACAATAAAAATCACATTTTCACGATCCCTTTTAGAATTTGTTTCCAAACATTTAATTTTAAAATTTCTGTTAAAGGGTTTCAACATTTTTGAGGGTCTGGTAGGGTTACTAGGCCGCTAGCAGATGGTGCGAAATCTACAATTTGCCTATCACTGTGCTAGGCAAGAAATAGAAAAATATTTTTTTCTCCCTTCTTTAGAATTTTAAAAACACATTAAAGAATTAGTACAACTCGCTTACTGAATAAAGTGTTCTTTCTTTTCTTCCCCTTATTCTGTAAGTGCTATTACGGTTTTATTCATCGTATTTATATGATTCTCAAGGGTTCAGAAACTTTCATAATCAAAAAAGAATTCCCAGGAAATGTTATTCATAAAAGTCGCAGTAAAAAACCGAAGTAGTGCTATTATTTTTGTCATAAAAACCCATCTTTGTTCTACCCATTTATATCATCTCTATTTTACCTCTACGTATTATGGCACTTTTATTCAACCATCAAACATACATTTATGTTTGTTTTTAGATGTCCTTTCATCCGTTAAAAAATATTAAAACAGGGTAATAGAGGTAAAGGCTAGAAATATTCACCATGATACAGGGTTTGTTATACTAACTATGGTTCTTTCTAACTTTAAAAAGGGAATATACAACAAAAAACAGGGAAATAAAAAAGGTATATTTTACCTTAAGTCTTATTTATTTGAAAATATTTATTCAAAATAGAAAGGTTTACAAAAGCCTTTTCTTTCTTATAACATGTAATTTGTAATTATTGTAGTAGTCCAGTTGCTACAGTTGAGAGATTCATGACTAATGTATTAAAATCGAATTATGGACTCGAATACCAAGAGCCCTTTCACACGAGACAACTTGTGCCGCACATAACAGAAGGAGCAGACATTCTGGATTTAGTTTTGAATTGAAAAAATCGCCTGGGTCTATTCACAGTAGTCAACTGACATTCTCTGCAGTGACACTCCCTCAAGCACTCTACCACACTTTCTTCTCCTTTGTAATAACACCACTAAAAGGACATTGTGAAAGCTACTCTTCCCATGATGTTATGTGAGTATTGAAATTGGAGGAATCTTTTTATTGCCCCTTCGGACTCAATTATTTCATCAATGGCTCGGCTCTAATTGTTTTGTCAACTTTGTATCAGCGTGTGAAAGAATTCTCTTCCCTAAACACAATAGAGAGATGGTCAGGGACGTCTTAAGGCCTGGACCCAATGGGGCCGGGCCTCGCCATCGGTGGGAGCCTCGTTTTGTTTTCGACTCTGTCTTAAAAAGATCACGATCCGGATAATTTTAATGGCCAAATATTATTCTCTTAGATACTCTCCGAAAAACAGGGAATTTAAATTGGCAAAAATGGAAAGATTGTATTATTATGTGATGACCGTTGTCCATGTCTAAGTCTAGGCGAAAAACCATAAACATGCATTAAACTCATGTAGTCGAAATGCGGCCATCGATCGAGCAAGTTTTTGCCTAAGTTTTTGAAATTTTGAGTAGCGCACATTTATTAGTTTCAAATTACAGTTTGTACGAGTATTTGACAATGTATGGTATGTACTGTTTACTTAAAAATATCTCAGGTAGGGCCTACTTTTGCATAGGGGCCCAGGGAAACAAAAAAAATCTTAAGATTTCTCTGGGCCCAGAGCCTCAAAGAGTCTCAAGGCGTCCTTGGGAATGGTGATAGAAAACATGTGGACTGGCACAAAGCTGCTCCCGTATGTGAAACTGGTTTAATTCTATCAAAGAATTGTTGGGAGGTATAAAGGTGGATGATGTACATTCAGTAGCGCACACAGAAATTTTTCATGGAAGGGGGGGGCAGGGTCAAACGTCCACCATTCTTGTATCATGCTCCTTTTGATTTTGTCGATTTTCGAGAACAAAAGCACTAAAAAACTAATTATTGAATAAATAATTAGCATTAATTAATAAAATCAATCATTAATAACAAATATTTAATTAAATTTTGCTTACTACGTACTTAGAATTATAATCAATCGGAAAAAAATCAAGGTCTTGGGAAGGGGACTCAGGACTCCTATGAGCCCCCCTTGTGTGCGCCACTGTGCACATTTAACAAATAGGAGCTGAAGTCTTTATGTGTTTTTGACAGGAAGTGTACAGAAAGTGATTATACAATATAGTCCTCTTCACACACCCTATGATCTGCAAATTACACGTTTCTTTAACAATAGTCCATCAAGTAAAATTTACGTGGAAGGAATTCTGCCGGAATATTCAATACAAAACATGACAATACAATCTTGCATTACAAAGGCGGAATAGAAAGTTAACGGACAACTACAAAAATCCCTACAATTTTATGCATTACTTTAAATTATTTTCAACTTCTCGACTTTTATGTCTCGTGAGCAGCTTTCAATACTTCAGTTACATGTACATCATTTCAAGTTTTCCTTAAAAGGAGGCCTCAGTTTCTTCGAAATGTGCTCGCTTTAAAACTTCAATCTTCTCCAACGGAAAGGGGGAAGAGTGAAAAAAAACCACTTAAAGCATTCGTTGCTCGCTTCTTTTCTCTCTCAACGTATAATTTAATAAACAGAAAAAAGTAGTCCTTAATTATTTTTCCCCACGAATTAGACTTCTCTCTCACTCTCTTTGGGAAGAAGACATTCGTATGATGCGGAAAGCGAACCGCGATAGTAAATTAAGACAGAACTAATTCACTCTTCAGGACTTTTTCTTTTTTCCCCAATTTTCCCCAGAAGTGTTCCAGAATGAAGAAATTAGAAGAGGATAAAAGCGCGGTGAAGAAATTCTCCCTCTAAAAGAAAACTCCGCCCGAATGAAAAAGTTTAATTAAAATAATGAGTAGAATGCAACATTTTTATTTATTTATCCTTATTTCATTTAGCTTTGAAAAGGAGAAGGAATAAAAAAGAAAAAGGGAGAAAAGAACGACACCGCGGGTTTTAAAATTGGACTAAAAATGGAATTCTCCATTATTATTTTTTCCCGTATTTTTCTCTCTTCCCTTGACATTAGGGAAATTTTATAATTAAAGTAACTGGCCCATAGCAAATGTCTGAATTAAAAAAAATCGGTTTCTAACTTAGAAAATTACTTCTGGTGTTGAAAAGTTCCTAGTAAAAATAAACTTTTCCAATTATTAATATACTCATTGCCGGAAACAAAATAACATATTTCTGAGAATAGTTATTACAGTCTCCAGTAATTGCAAATATTAATTACCTACCCATATTTACTCTATCTTTCCAAAAGTATTCTGCGGAGTAATTATTAACGCTCACCATTCGAAGACTCGAATAAACGTAATTGAAACCGAACACTATTTTGTGTATAATTGAAATTCTCTCATTGCACATTTTTGTGATATTTTTACTCATGCCACCAAAATGTGATACGCACTGCAGGGTTTTGTATGAAATCCTATTATTTTCTATTTCGTCCTATATTAGTTTTATCACATATTAAACGTTTTGCAACATAGTTAAAAAAGTACTAAGGATATAACTAAATATTATCGGTTTTTTTTATTTCTAAGCCCTTGCACTATATTTCTTTCAATTTAAAACCAGTAATGAGCTTTTAAGTCAAATGTTCTTCTTTTTAATGCCACTAATTTGTATTCTCATTAAATTTACATCTCTTCTGCACTCCACCTTTCGCAATGTATGCATTACATAAAATTTGTATTTCGTGATCTCATGTCGTTTGATACTTAAGTGTAAACATTTTGTCTGATAGATACTTTGTGAAAGGAAATTCATCCTTTCGTTTATCATTTCTGTTTAATCTTTGTATACAAACATATACATATATATATATATATATATATAATAAAATTACTATAAAAAAACTATATAATAAACATATATTAATGTTCAGTGAAATACGCTTAACACGAAAACACTTAAGACGAACTATCTGCTTACAGAAAATAATACAGCGATTCCTACAAACTATTATGTATTTTCGGGCATTTCTTTTTATTAACACGAAGCGAAAATCGCTTAACACGAAAAGATTTTCCTTCAGGGAATGAACAAAGTACGGAAAACACAAGCCGGGTCGGATTGTACTATATTGTATTATCAAAACAATTGACTGCTCAAGATGATATTGTGTACGTGTACAGCCCCAATTATTGCAGACAAGGACATTTTGGAGTTTGTTCAAAGCTCAAAAAGTATCATTAACACAAATTCCGACGGCAAAAAGGAAATGTGTGTGTGAATAATGCAGCTCCTGTTTCCTCATCATCCGAAATGAAGAACATCATAAAAAGTATGCGCAGTTATTTAGAAGCACATTCCATTGGGGAAATGAGTAACAAAATGGGCGAAATGGAACAATTTGTTAACATTTCGATGCTACAAAAAAATGCTAAGAAAAGATCAGATTATTTTCCAAAAAACTCAATATGTAAATGCTTAATTTTTGAAAAAATTTAAAAATTTCATATTAAATTTCTTTAAGTTCTTGTGAATGTTTTTGTTCAATTGATTTGTATTAAGTATGTGCATATATACATACCTGTAAATAAAAAATAAACTTTAATTAACTTAATTCTTTTGATATGTTTTGTTTTCTTTTTAATATTCTTTAACACGAAAAAGTATTTCAATCCCTTTAGTTTCGTGCTAAGCAATTGTCATTGCTTATACTTTTTTATGTTAACTAAATAGTAATACACATATAGAATTTTTCTGTAATATAAATAACTATAGATTTACAAACTATACAGTATAAAAATATCTAAAAAAAGAAAAGGATCTATTCTTTTTCTTAAACATTTACGAGGCGTTCACTTTTCTAAAAAGAGAGTTTGAATACTACAGAAGAATATATTTTTGATAAAACAAATAGAAAAACACATAGACATAGCAAATACTATTGGAAATTTTAGCAAACATCATCAAAGAAAAAGAAAAGTTAATTTGCTGGAACAAAAGACACACACAACAAAAATAAAAAATAAAAAATCATCCGTTTCATGGATTTTCAAAATATCTACAGATCTATATAGATCCTGATATTTATATATAGATTCAAAGTAACTAAGTTTCCATGAATAGAAAGAAAACAATTAAAAAGAGTAATTCGAAGTATTTCATAGGAATAAAATTTGTTTACTATTTTTCAAATGAAATATAAACCAAACTCTCCCTCCCTCTACTGCTACATTTATAATTTTGATATTCAAAACTATTTTTTTTTAAGTTCCCTGCACCTCAACCCCTTAATTTTCGGAACACGTGGACAGTGGTTCAAAGAAATATAATTCTGTGAGAGATTTACATCAACCATATCGTTATTAAATATCCCAAAGCAAGGCAGAAAAATGTTACATGTAGAATCACAAATATTCATTGACTCAACGAAGTGTGACCACGGGTCAACCATACTGTCCTTCCGCTGATGGACGTCCCAGGAAAGTCCAGAGGAGGGCGTTCACAGTAGACTGTGATAAACGACCACCGTCCGACCTCTTTCCTTCATTAGCTGGGGGGTGTAGGAGGGTCTTCTATTCCGCTCCCGTAGTCAGCAGATCGACTGGAGACTGTCCAAGAGTGAGTGACCGATGACCAGCAGCGGTCAAGGCTGCTTCCTGATCCGCACGGCTTAACTTTGGTGGAACTGTCGCGGTGGCTGACCAGCTCGGAAAATGAATTATTGAAGACAGAACGTGTTCTAGGCCTAAATGGAATTTTAATATTAAAAAAAGGCGATTCTCGATTCTGGTGTATGTCCACTCAACACGGTACAGATTGATTCGTGCGGAAAAAAATGCTATAAAATATTAATCCTCTTCATATTGTTAAAACGCTGGGAATTATAGAGTAAGCATATCCTCCATATTGTGTTTATATGAAAATTGCACGAGTAAGAAATATAAGAGGTTTCATACATTTAAGAAATCCACTTGGATTCGATTTTTCATTTAAATTAAGCTCAGAAGTATTATTTTAGTTTGCGACGACTCTACCCACGTCCTTCCGATTAACAAATCCTCTTGGGAATCTTCGATCTTTTAAAACTATTTTATTTGCAGCGAACCCTCTGAAGAAGAGAACGTGATTATTTAAATTAGGTCTACTATATATAGTCTAGGCTTTCAAACTAATGAGAGATGTAGGATAGATTACTAGCGGATCAAACATTAATCAAATTGATAGTGTAATGCAGATATTCGATAATATGGTAATTATTAAAGTGACGATTGGTCACTAGAAATTAGATAGCTAGGAAAGTAGTATATTCGAACAAGAAGTAAGTGTACTGATATTTAAAGTGTTCTCTGTGACAAATAAATTGAGTAATTTTGGACATGGTTAGTCTTCCTTCCCTTCCTCCCACAACTCTTGGCGTCGATGAGAGAACTTTTAAAAGTCATATGAAATTGATCTCTTAATCTGAAGTCATTAAACAATTTTTAGTACACTGGGCCAGTGTTCCCCAAACTTTTTATCGCCGCGGACCGGTCAACGTCGGATAATTTTACCGCGACCCACTGAGGGGAATGACTTTTTGTTTATATTTTAGATTGTGTCGGAGGGAAGGTTCGTTCTAGGTATCTTCCGTTCCGAACGAATACAAGTACTTAACCGATCACGCCAAAACGATCGTCTTCGCGTGATGTTGGTACTAGTTCATATAGATATCACGCCGCTGCATACTCCCCTGTCAGTGTTTCGACGAATAGGCGAACGCACGATACCATATTCGTGGCCAGCATGTAAGCAGTTGCGTCACTTGTGTGAGACGGCTTATTTGCTGCGTCAATGTTTGACGGTTTGGTTGCTTTTGAGGTGGATAGATGGCGCCACGACTGCGGCGCGCGAAGGGTGCAGTTCATATCACGTCTGGGTCACCAATGTCGGAGGGAAGGTTCGTTCTGATTACCTTCCGTTCCGAACGAAATGCAAGTACTTAACCGACCACGCCAAAACGATCGTCTTTGCATGATGTTGGTATTAGTTCATATAGATATCACACCGCCGCAATTGTTTTGATTTAATACTTTTAATTTAATTGTATTTAAATGTGCCTTCAGAATAAATAAATATAAAGGGATTTTCATAAAAATAATCCAAACCCAAGAAAAATATACCACAATAAATGAAAGGGAAATAATTTAATGTTTCATTTGCGGACCGGTAGTATTTGATCCACGGACGGGGACCGGTCCATGGACCAGGGGTTGGAGACCACTGCACTAGGCTGCCCTAGCTGAAAATATATATATGTAATAATTTTAATAATATTTCTGGAGGATTGGTAATATTAATTGTAAGACGTGGCGAGTGGATATTATTATTGTAGCGAGCCAAAGATAGGGCGTGGACGGTGGTGTGATTTCCTATGTTACGTGGTCGAATACGGTAATATCGAAGAGGCACTGATGTATTTCGTTATTCCTTTTTATTCACATCCGGAAACACGTAAAGATCCAGTAGGGACGGCATTACACATACAAGAAGCAAACATCATAGCACAAGCACAAACAAAGATAAACATAGAAAGCGTTGCAGCAGGCGGATTGCATGATGAAGGCAGGTGGACAAAAGAGAAGAGAGCGAGCGATTTCCAGAGACATCGGTTTTTATACCTGACGTTGAAGACCACGTGACATTTTTGTAATAAGAGTTCTGATTGGTTACAATGGGCGGGAAAGGGATTTATGATGTAATAATATTAGCTGATTACGATTAAGATCAGGGTTAGTTTCGAACCAAATAATTAAGATTATTTCAATATTATTAAAAGGGTTAATTTAAAGGATGCTAGGGGGAATTATTACATATATGTATGATCACGTAATCTTGAAAGACCACGATAGCCTAGTGGTCCTGGTTATGAACTGGTGGTTGGTTTGTCGAACCACTGTAAACAGGTGTTGCTACACGTTAAAACTGTCGTTGACTCAAAGACCTCCCGTTGTCGTGGTGTGGAAGTTGGGTATAAGTCGAAGTGTTACCTTCGACACTCTTGATCGTGGTTTGAAATTACGATGTCCATCTTCACTAGCCCTCGTGCTGCTTTTGAGAGCGGCGTTAATAAACACTCAATCACACACGTAATCCTCAACCATGGTCAAGTAATTGATTTTCAAAAGTTTTTGAGTACAATGTAAATTTACGATTTTTGAAAGCTTATTTCAAAGTGAGGGTTTCAAAATGAATATATGGAAGTAATGAAGCATAGATCGCAAGACGGATGTAATGTGGACTGAGTGGACGGTGAAGACACCAGCATTCTGAAGAGTTAGAGAAAATACATTAAATGCGGATATGACGTGTCAAACAGTTTAACACGAATGTTTTTGATTATATTCTGCTTCAATTAAATGAAGACAAGTGACCGATTAGTGCGCGCTGGCGTATTATCGGACACATTGTAACACGAAATTCAATTAAAGATGATAATTCGGTAATTTTTCAATTATATAAACAAGTCGATGGAAGTTGATATCCATGAACTCGTTCTTTGCGGATGTCTACTCAACAAAAGAAACATGCTTATCAAATCCCTAGGATGTAGATCTACTAGTTTCGGAGATTTCATGATGAGAAAGAGAGGGAAGAATAAGTCGTGCGTGCGCTTTTTTCTTATAAATATATAGGATGAACAAAAAATATTGCCCTTATTACGAGTATTTATTATACTCAAACTATTATAATTAGACATATGCTTGATCGAATATATTGTTATGAGTTCTTTTGTAAGATCATGTACCTCCGTAATTGAAACATTTTCCCTCTTAGTAGCTTGGAGAATATCTATATAAGAGGTATTCAAGTTCCTGCCAAGTGTTCTTTAACATGTCTGCTGTTACGCTGTCTTGTTCTTTAAACGTTTCATACCACCGTCTTATTGGTTTCGTATCAGGAGGGATATATCCATTACAATGTAGAAATTTACGCTGAACATTAATTCGTTTCGTTAAATTAAAGTACACAGAAGGCTTTCTCTTGAATCGACACCATTTCGGTCGAAAATGATGTCTTCTTTACAAATGTCCCCCTGAATCACTCTGGAAGGTACTCTCGTTATTTGTTACATACACACACAAAATACTAAAACCAGCCTATGCATTGATATAAAAGTTACATAGTTGTACTAAACGGTTATTTTGTTATGAATTTTTTATAATCCTTGATTTTGATTTAACCTTTATATAGAGAGAGAACGATAGTACACAAGAAACAATGAAAACACATAATTATGAAACAAAAATGTAGACGAAAAGTATAGAGGCAAAAACTCTTAATTCCTTAACTGCCGATTAAATGTTAAATGGTTTGCTTCCCGGCGCTACCGTTTCTTACTTAGGCACGCATATGTGGTCTATTGGAAGGAAAAGAAAAGACACAAATAAGCAAATTTTTCTCTGAAATAAGTTAATCCTTCGCAAACACTGTCAAGGTCAATTTATTGCATTCCAAAGCCAACGGAATAGTTTTACCGATAGCAGCTCAAGAAAAAACCGCATTTTGGAAAGACTCATATATACATCCGAGACAGTTAATGCAATGGTTGAACAAGACGTATATTTACGCCGGAGGCAGTTAAGGGGTTAAAATGGTAAAAAAATTATATTATATTTTAGAAGTGAATGGTGCTTGCATGTAAAAATGAGCATGTTTATATGCTTAGGAATTTATAATGCAACTACTTTTTCCGAGCACGTTTCGCAATTTTATTCGCGAACGTACACTTTAAACATTGATCACTAAGATTTTATTCGTTTGACTTATTTTTAAGAGAATTTTAATTTAACTCAGTGAAGAAAGTGTTGCTTTTGATGTAAATAAATCTATCTCAAACGACATCTCACCATTAGAAAAGGTAGAAACGAAACTAAATAAAAATCTCAGAAAGAGAAGAGGGGGAAAAAAGCAGACATTTTTCACCTTACATCTCACTTTCCGCCAGAATTGGTTCGAAACGAGCCATTTTGACCCTTTTTCTTTTCTTCAGTGAAGCGTGATCTTCCAAAAGAAGTCAAATCGCGTCAATTATTCTTGGGGCATTACAGCTATTTAAGTTATTTTCGCACCCGGGGGAGCAGCATTCCACGTAAAAGAGACCCCGCTTCCAATCACTGACTGAGAAAGGTAAAAAAGAAAAGAAAACCAGTCAAATAGCTAATTTACGACTCCTTTTTTTCCACTTTCGTACATCCCAGTCAATTTCGTATCGGAAGATTTTTGTGTACTTTAAAAATTCTTCTTTCGGCGGACTTTAAGAAAGAAAACGATATAGTGCACTTTCTCCCTTTAATACTTTATTAACATTTCCCCTATCTTGTTAATTTCTAATTAAAGTTAATTGAATGAAAACTATTCTTTATCTTTCATTTGAAATGGATTATTTTTAAAGCATTTCGAATTTTTTTTTGGTATATGTTAGAAGATAGAAATAATAAAATGTTTCGTTATTTTTTTAAAAAAAGTACTGCTGGTTACATTTTATAAAATTAAAAGTGTATTTTTTTTTAAACGTAAGTATATTTTTAAAAGTTACTATCTCAGGTTAGATTTTTTAAAAAATACCGTAAGGAAATCCTTTTTTACAGATATTTTATTGACTCTCAAAGAAAATATTAAACTATGAGTAGCATAAAAAAAAACACGCATTTAAATGACATGATGCTGCGACAGAAAAGTTTAAGATATATTATACATTAAACAAAATATATTTATTTTGATAATTTTTTATATAGATTCCTTATTCTCTTCAATAAAGCCAATTATCGCCAACGCAAGCTATCGCGTTTCTCTATAGTAAAAGAAAAATTTTTTCGTCAAACAGGTGGCATTAGTCACAATAACAGAAAGAATTTTATTAGTTCAAAAATTATCAATATTGACAATGGTATCCGAGCGTCACGCTCGTGAACTCAGGACTAGCTTTAATTCTCTCGAGACATGAGGACACTAAATATGCACGTAAAATCTTTCCAGTCCTCATGTTTTCCTGGTAAGAAAGTTCGGAGAGTGGGGTTTCAGTTCAGGTGTTGTCCTCGACTTTTTATCGAGGTTCAAAATTATAATATTCTTCACCAATAGATCTCGTGTTGCTTCGAAATGCATCCCAAATAACAATCAATCAGTCAATTGCGCTAAATCGATAGCTTCTATCCAATTTTTACGACCCACATTATTTTCGGATAATTCTTCATTGAATTTAAAACAACTGTTACTGTATAAATTGCCTGAATGAAATTAATACTGTTTCTGATTTTTTTGCTATCCATCATTAAAAATGAATATTATTTTAATAATTTTTAATGCATACAAACCAATTCACTAGAAAAACTCGAAAATAAGTAAACTACATATTTTTATGTGTGCATTGGATTATTGTAATAACAAAAGTTAAAGTTAGAAAAAATGAAATTTCATAATCACCTAATATCATTAGAAAAAAAATCAAATTTGAAGTCTATTTTTAGATTAGGATGATGTAGAATTCGAATATTAATATCGAATAGTGTTGTTGAATATATATACATTTTATCAAAAGCTAGATCTATAAATTTTTAAAATATCCTGTAAACACGCACATTTTAATTTTAACATACACAAAATAAATTTATTTATAATTACGGGAGTTAAAACACCTTATAAATTATTTTATAAAGAATAAATAGAATGATTGTTCTAAAAATATTTAGTGTGGGGTTGTCGTGGCTAATGCCACCTGTCTGACGTAGTCAGAACGAGGCCCTCGAAATTCATTGTGGCAAGGGGCTAAAAGTACGCCTGTCATTGGTCTTGGCCTTGAGCACCATACAAGTGACAGTACGAATTAGCTCGGCGAAATTCCCCGAAGGGACGATTGATGGCGACACCACCTATCTCTACCTTCACAATTTAGACATAGAACTGAAGTGGAGGGAAATATTCTCCAGTCCCCTGCAGAATGCTCCCTGATTCAACCCACAAGACTTTCGGACCCACTAATTTAACGAGCACGTACTCCACGTGTACTCGGAGGTTATTTGGAGGCATCGGGTATCCAACCCAGGCCTTCCGGTCTGGAGTCCGATGCTCTAACCACTAGGAAAAATATTTAGTATTATAAAGTATGGTGCCCTTTATAAGCTAGTAAAATCAGAATAATGTGACGTCATAGTCACATGATAATGACAAACACGTGTTTTTAGCCAATCTCAATATCTCATGTGATAGTCTCTCGTCATAGTCACACGATAAAAGCAATCCTAATCAGTTCATGCACTTCGTTGTTGCCAAGAATTGAACTTTTTAGAAACTTTCTCTTAAAAGTACAAATTTGTCATCTACAATAATGCACACATGTAAGCAAAATGCATTTCATTTAAAAGTACATGCATAAAATATAAGTTTTACTTTTTAATAAAAAACTTTTAAAGAAATTTATTTTTTCCTAACATTTATACATTTTTACCCAATTATAAAATTTGAAATTTTACCCAAGATTTACAAATGGAACAGCAAGTAGAATTATTTTGATGTCTGTTTTGAATTCAATGGAGAACACGTGTTTTTCTTTATCATGTGACCGTCATGAATTGAGCCCCATTTTGCGGTATTACGCGAGGATGACTTTAAAATTCTTCATTCCGATACCAAACTGTCTATGCAAGAATGAGAAGAAACTGCAAATCCCAAGAGACAAATGAAGTCTTATCATGCAACAGCAGTCTCATTCAAGCAAAACCAATACAGAATCAGTAATAAAGTCATCAACTGTCTGTATTACTTTATCTCCGCAGTCAGTTTATTCCCTGCTCTAAAAATTGAAGTGCAGGTTCTTACTGTTACCAAAGGTTAATCTACTCATGATGTTAAAAAGTAATTGAAAATACACGAATTACGTAACAGATAATGATAGGGTATTGTTATTTTCAGGTTTTAGAATAGAATTGGCATCTTGTTTGATTAGAAGGTAGATTTTAATGAATATTGTTACGAGAAGGCTGTGAAACGAATGTCATAATATTTTTTCCCTATCATCTCTGTGTTAATACCCAAACCACCCAATTTAAACATTACTTGTATGCAGTTGCATAGCCCTCCCCCCCTCCGACGTATTTCTTTTACGGGGTTTACATTCTAAAAAACACATACACAGAAGCGCTAAAAAACAATCTCTGTGATAAAAAGTTAGAACATTTTGGTCTATGAGAGGCAAGGTCTATGAGAGGGATTTCCATTGTGTGGCTTCTGTTTTGGCGGAAAATTTTGAATGAAGTTGAATTTAACGTTGTTTCAGCTTTCATTATACCGCTAGATAAATCATCCATGTACTCGAGAATATTTAATTCTTTATGAATTTTACATTATAAAAACGTAAATATATTTTATAAAATTAAAAAAAAATGAATCAAATTTAGATACGTTTAAAATAAATTGAATATCTTTCTATCTCTCAAGCACATAAATATAATTGAAGCAAGCGAATTAATATGACATAAATAATTAGCTATGCATTTCAAAGGAGGGAGATGACAGGCTCCAGTTTTGCAATGAAGTTAATTTCATAACCGCGCCTTTTTACTCAACCCACATAGAAAAACAAATGAATTATTATTTAGCATGCTTCTCAACGGTCTATCTCATCAATTTTTGCCATTCTTATTGTTTGGTATATTAATCTCCCTACAGTAGTCAACTTTTATAAATGTTATATCACTATAAAGACCAGGCGTTGTTATTACCTCTTGAAAAGTATGATTAGCAATCATTTATTTATTCTGCGAACGATTTCAATTTAATTTATTTCATTAAATATACATAAAGTGATATTTCTTTTCATGATTCATTAACATATTCATATCAGTCATTCTATCGTATGGGGAATAAACCGTATTTATTCGAATCTAAGCCGCCAGTGATTCTAAGCTGCATCTCCTGTGACGTCCCCTCTCGAAATGAGTTTCACTCTTTCAGGACAATACTAGACTGAGTTTTGGTGCACCTGCAGCTGGGGCTCATTATCGTTTATTTAGAGTTTGGACTTTGGTGCCAGTGCGACTGGACATACAATAGTCTGGCCATACTACTTTGAACGAGATCGCTTCCGAGGCAGCTGACTGTCGCCTTACGTACACAATGACAAATTGTTATCAAAGGCGGTAAAACGATGACAGTGGGCCGAAGGAGTTTGGCCGTCGGAGCATGTGTCGGACACCTGCTGGTTTGTGAAGAAACCAGGGGAGAGGACGATTGACGGATTATACGCCAATGAGCTCTAGTGAGTTTAGGTTCAAGAATCGACTCATATGGGCCCACCAATGAGAAAGCGTGAGGGGGGGGAGAAATGGACTGCCTCTGATGTTTTAAGAGGGCTGAAAAAAGAGGGAAAAGATCGAAAAAGACGAGGGCTGGTCTTTTTCGGAAAGCGGAAAAAGGAGTATCTCGGAGTTTTGGACCGGGATGCTGACCAGGGGTCCTAGACGAGAATAAGAAAAAACGCCTTGCGGACTGTGCCGAGACAAGCGGTGGAGAAATCTACGTCGAAAAAGGGGGCTATCATACTGGCTAGGCACAGAGACAATCAAATGCATAATCTAATCTAATTTAATTATCCTATTGGAGAAAAAAAATTAAAGTATTTTTTACTCCCACTACCTTGCTGTGTGTGATGTTTTATATTTACGCTACATTCTCACGACGTTACACTCCAAATTCTCATCAAGTTTTTGTGAAAAATGGGAAATAGTGTAAAATTGTTTATCGATATCCAGTTTTACGAAATTAAAATAAATTTAAAATGGAAACTAATTAGAAGTGAATAATTAGCTATATATATTTCCCCAGTATTATAAAATTTTAAATATCCATTCATGAAGTTGTAATTGTCCCATCCAAAAATTTTTTTTCCTTTCGATTCTAAGCTGCAGGCGATTTTCAGTAGCCTTAACATTGGAAAAAAAGAGCGGCTTGGATTCGAGTAAACACGGTATATTTTAATTTTTTAAAGGTAAATATTATTTTGAAGAAAAACATAAAAATACATAAGGAATTTACATCCAAACATTACTCATCGAAAACGTTTGAACAAAAATTCTATTTGCGAAAAAATAATGTATTTTAATTTATTTAATGTACTTTTATGCATTTTAATCTTTAAAAAATTTCAATTTAAGAAGCTGTGTGTTATAAGAGATTTATACTTTAAAAGATTTGAATAAAAAAAAATTGTCACATAAAGCTAGTGGCGTACACAGGCTATTATCACGGGAGGAGTTACATTAGTAAAAAAAACGATGCAGATATGTAGTTTTTATGCTTAAATTTAAAATTCTGTTGGTCTATGGGAGGGATTTGAACCCCCAAACGCTACCTTTGTGTACGCCACTGCAAAAATATAATAAGAAAGCGCTAGGGATTTGACGATTTTATAGAGTCAGTAAGCAGGTATTTTTTTTCTTTCTCTATCATTATGGTATCCAATAGAAAGGGAAGTAACATTTCAAGAATATCATTAGTTCTCCCCTCCAAACTTCTTCCTTCAGATTTTCTCTTTACTTAATTTTTTTAAAAAAAAATAATTATTCTTCCTTTAGTTAAATTTTAGCATGCATAATCTTAAATAAATCCTGTAAGTATCCCTTTAATCAGAGTTGTGACAAAAATAACTAAATTTAGAACATTAACTTTTAAAACTAAATGGAAAATTTTCAAGTTTCTAAAAAAAAAAAAAAAAAAAAAAAAAACCTTATAATTTTATATACAATGAAAGAGTTAACAATGAATCCTTTGACTACAAGACAATAGCTCAGATGAATCGTCATGTTTCAAGTAGAAAGAAATGTAGAAACTGAAAGTGGAGAGAATAAATCACGGGAAAAAAAACTTGCTAAAAATCGACTTTTACTTTAACAGAAAAAAGGACGTAAGCAAATTATTACATTGTCAGAAACACAATGGGACGTAATGATAATCACGAGACATCCCCGAAATACACCAGGTCTCAACAAGTAACATTTTCACACATCATTTCTTTTCCAACGACTTTTTACACCAAGTCCAGTAAAAGAAAGAAAAAACAAAATGGACAAATAAATAAAAATTAAGACAGAGAGAAAGATGTGCACGTCCTCGCAAAAAGAAGAAATAAAATCCCCCTCCCCCTCACTCTACAAGAGGAAAACACAAGAACCATCCCAATTACTCACCCTCTCCCCCTCCCTTAGGGTCGTCCAACTCTTCTAATGACCCCTGGAAAGAGTTGAAGAAGCCGGACCTACGCGGCGCTCATAAAAGCTGAGAGAACGAGAGAAGGTGTCGCTTGTAATGTGCGGTTTCAAGTGGGTATCCTCTTCTTGGAATGAAAGGGATGCTCGCCGCCCCCCTCGTGGGGTTCTGCATTGTCTGGAACACTCTCAGGGGATGGAACAAGGTGGAAAGAATAAGAATGAAAGGGAGCAGAGGAAAAGTGAAGAGTTGCGTTAAACAAACAAACGGGGACATGGGTAGGAAAATAAGTGGATGGAATGACTCGAAGGATGAATAGCAATTAAATTAAACGAAAACTATATATTACTATTCTCCTCTTTAATAAGGAGACATTTTAATTGATCTCCTGCATGAAAATTCAAAAGACGTATACAATGCATTAAATTAATACTGAATTGGTTATAATAGATTTTTATACAGTATTAAGGTATACGACTACGTTCGGCACAGTGATTTTAAAAAAGTGCATAAATGGATAATGTTCATGATATTTAGTGTCACTTAGATTAGAATACACGCATAAAATTGTTTTAAGGGCATTTAAACAGAAAAAAAATATTTAAATACAATATTTCGGCAAAAAATTAACTTAGAATATCCTTTTTTCAAAATGTTCTCCTTTTGTGAACAATGCTTCTATTATAATAATATTTTTCCTGCATATAGCTCAGACCTCTGTACAGAGGCTCAACTATGCGTTTTGAAATTTTCACATTATTTTCAGATTTGCAACCCATTGAAATAATTATCGGCGTTTTTTTCTTAAAATTTCTCCCCTCTGTTGTCGTAAAACATGGATAAACCCACTTCTAAGTTATATATTTAAAAAATTCCAGTTGAGCCTCTGTACAGAGGTCTGAGTTATATACAGGCAAAATATTATTATAATAGAAGCATTTTTCACTAACGGAGAATATTTTGAAAAAGGGTCATTCTATGTTCATTTTTTGTCAAAATATTGTACTTAAATAATTTTTTATTATAATACTATTCTTAAAACAATTTTATATACATTTTTAAATCTAAGTGACATTAAATATCATAAATATTATCCATTTATACACTTTTGTAAAATCACGGTTCCGAACGAAGTCGGATACCTTAAAAAATCGTATGAATCTATTATCCTATGCAATTCGTCATCAAAGAAATTATGTGTGCATAGTGCACTATTTAATTTCTCAAGGTTTTTGATTTTCGTACATTCCAGCGTATTCACTTATTCCGTATTTCCTGCATTTTTTTTTTTTTTTTTTTTTGTATATTCCCCGGATAACGCGTTTTTTTTTTTTATTAAGAAGCTTGATATATCTACATGCGCACTAATTTTTTCTTTTGAGATCTGGATATAGTGTATGAGTGGATACTAAAATCACGGCATGAAAATAAGCCAAATTCGAATTCAAAGTATAATATTACTGACTGAATAGTGGCATACCAATAAGTATAAAAATGTTTGTACTAAGATATAATTATAGGTTAAGTGTACAAAGTTAAATACTACATTTACACCAGTAATTCTAGAAATATTACTGTATTTGTCAGCAATATGAATGTAACTAACTTAATATTATATTATTACTCAGGTTAAAAATAAAAATATAAATGTATTCTCGAACATTGTAGTTATTCCTTTATTTCTTCAAACAACGCATTTTCTAATTCCTTTTTAAATTCTGGAAATTTCAATTCTATATTTGTCTACCAAATAGGAGAGGGGGAAGACTGGTGTGCCAAAAATCTGGCTTAAACCCACTATTCAATCCAGAGCCAGATTTCGCATTTTTATTCATTAAGCACTTAATTATATTTTGATTTCCTTTGAAAGAGTTTTTTCTTATCTTGACTGAAAATGCATTTAATTGTTCTCTAATTTTATATTTATATACGTGAATTTAAAAATAGTTTAAATTATCTGAATTGATAATATTCGTGAATTTCACTGTCTTCATGTTCGGGTCCTAAAAGTCAATCAAATTATAATTAATATCTGAAATGTAATTCAGTTTCTTTCCCCCCTCCCCTTTATAAACGTTTCGTGTGAGTTCATATACACGTACTGCATTAGAGTTAATCACATTTTTCTACAAGCAAATCGATACCACTTTTCCATCTTATTCGGAATCCGAAAGTAACACGGGTTACATTTTAAGCCCAAAATGTAACCGAAGATGTAGTTTAATTGCTTCTTCTCCCACAACCAAAACTTTCCAAACCACCAGGGGACAACGTATCCAAGCCTCTTTTAACCACACTACGAAACCTTAATCTTTTTCATCGTCGTCCAATTATCGAATAAATTGCTTCGCCCCCCCCATCTCTTGACACGTCGGGACGACCGATAATCTTCGGCCATCACCAGGAGGGTTCTTAAACTGAATTAAAAATAATTTTTCCCTCGGAAGTCTTTAAGTGGCAAGTTGCGCGTGTTAAAAACTTTAAAAGGCCCCTGCTTTTAAGACTTGACGACGGAAAAGTTTTCCGTTTTGTGGCCCTAATTGCTTTTATGAGTTCTACATAAACAAGAAAGGCAAAAGTTGGACTAGCCCTTTTAAAAGCTAGGACAGTGGCGGGGGTAGAGAAGAAACAGATATTTTGTCGCTAACTTTTATGTTCTTCGCTTATTGAACTCATTCTGTTTTCTATAATGGGGAAATAGGGCTTAATTGAGAATCATATATGTTCCTTTCTTCTAGCCATACACCCTGTCTAATGAGAGAGCTAGTTTTAAAAAATTTTCTCTTTTCGTTACGCCTAAGAAGTCATATATAATTTTCGAAATTGAATTTACGGTATTCCTCACATCGGGATAATGAGGACGGTTCGGTGGTTAGGTTCGGAAAAGGAAGAAGTTTGTAAAATTCGAAATGGTTTCAACGACGAGAGGGGGGTAAAAGTTATAACGAAGTAAGGAACCTTCTAGTAAGTTTCTGCTTTTCGTACATTGGATTTTTCATTAAAAGCAAAATTTGAAAATGAGTCTCCCAAACCAGACTCATACTAACAAGATTCTATGCTTAAGCAATTTAATTTATATGAAAACATTTTTTTTTTAATTTTCACAAAATTGGTATAATTCGCTGCAGCTAGAAAAAGCAACAATTTTATGAAACCCATTTTTTTTTCGGCTGTACAAGTCAGAAATTAGTTTTCTTAGGAAAAAACTCTAGAAATAAAATATCTCCCTTCACGTTTAAGATTTTGCGAATGGTTTTGGAGATGATAATGCGTATTGAAATATTCTCCTATGTATAAAAGCAAACTTTAAAAAAATGAACAAGAATTTCTTTTACAAGCTTTTTAACAAGCAAAAAAGAACAATGTAAGGTATTTTCGAAAAAAAAGTATAGGTAATTATAGGTTGAAGAATAAATTAAACCATCAAAGAGCTATACTGCAAACACCTACGCCTTCCAAAATTCAACATCAAGAACAAGAGATATCAAAGCCAAATTTACTAACAATAAATCTGGTACGAAGTACAATGTTTGGACACGATACAAAGGTATAATGATTGAAAATGCAGACTTTTGCGAGATGATGAAAACAATGAAATTGGTATTGAGTGTTGGTGCAACAACTGGCAATAACCATTAAAACACGCCTCAGACTTTAATGCTTTTGAAAATGGCGACTCACGATGCCTCCAAACAATGCCTTGATCTGTGTTGCAGGGAATGGTGTGTGGCAGGGCTATCATATATTCTCCAATCATCGACCAGATGTGTTTGATAGGCGACACACAAAGGGATGAGGCAAAAATGCAATTTAATGGGCGAAGAAGTCTTGAAATTCCATGTCGCACGGGGTCGTGCATTGTTGTGCTGGAATGTGGTGGTAGGCAGAAAGCACCAAACCCTCAGAAATATAGTGTGGGTTGTCATTATACAGAAAAAAATGATAATCGGGGCGCGCATTAGTGGAATCTAATAGTACGTTAAACTATAATCCAAAGTGCGAGGCCAATATGGCAACACATCAAGCAGCAGTAGAGCAATCTCTCTTCTCGGCGTCTCAAGATTCCAATCCAACAATCGTAATGTTGCAGACAGAAGCATAATTTGCCTGTAAAAATAATATCATGTTTTCATTTGTCCATATCCACAGTTCCATACATCATTGCAGACGCAAACAGAGAAAACGTTATCGTAACAATGGGTACCTTGCAGGCATTCCATAGTGCTACAAATGACGTCAGATGGTACGTGTGGACACCAATGTTGTACAACAAACTATATTTGTTGTTATATGATTCCAGATGATGTACAGCGATGCATCGCTGCATGTGTGCCAATATACTTGCCCTTATGCGTTGTGGTGCAAAGAAACGGATGCAATCGGTGCCTCACATTTGGCATTTCCTGCTGTATCCATCGCTTTCATATCCGCATTTTAGCTTGGATACGTCCGACGAAATCATCGATTTCGTGGAGGGACAATTCTTCTTTGATCGCAATCAAAAATGTAATGGAATCGCATTCGTCATTTTCTTAGATGTATATTGAACTTATTCAAGCAAAACAATCGCAAGCAGTTCAAAATGCTTTAAAATGAAATTGTTGGCCCCGCTTTCTGCACTCCTAATGCGCAAATGCATTAAAATGCTTATTCTTGCAAATCTCATTGCGGTGTGCGGGCACTGAAAGTTACATTCGTTTTTTAAAACTCCCTTCTTGATGTTGCATTTTAGGTGGTCAACATGTATAAAGAGAACATGTTATATGATTCAATATATTTTAAAAATAGTCAAATAATTTTTTTATACAGTAAGAAAAACAATACTTCCTGGTGGTTAAAAAAAGTAGCTTATTTCTTATAAGTATTATGTTTCTGAAATCTCTCACGATTTTTTTCTCCCTCAAATATCGTGTACAGCTAGTTTTTATTAGAAAAGATCATTCTGAACAAATTCTTAAAAATATTTGCTTTATTTAGAAAAGTAGTATAAATTGCTTTTGGATGACTGTAATGGGAATACGTAAACGAAGATAAGAAACTCATAAAAGCTAGATATCATTTATTAATGTTTACGATAACATATTAATAAACAGCTTTTGTGAAATAGTTAATGGTACGGACAATTTTTTAATTACTTAAAGAGCTACAATTATATACATAATTTAGAGCAGAGATTCCCAAACTTTTTTGACTCATAAACCCCTTGCCATATTTTTCAGTTTGGAATGTTTAGACCTGATCCCAGTAACTAGTTTAAGTGCTTTGGCGACATTACTTTATGATGATATTGTCATAGATAGCGTCGATGGTATTCCTCGTTGCTGATCTTGTTATGTTTAGTCAATATGTGCGTATATACGGTATACGGATGCCGTCATTTGTGTTATTTTCATGTAAGTTTGTACATTTTCAGCAGTGATTCGTGGTATCACTTTGGTAAGTGGCGCGCGTTTGATTCATGACTTTATAATGGCAGGAAATATGGTGCCGTCACATCACTACAGGTGTAGCATTTCACTGCAATGACGTGTTATGTATCCGGCGGTTCAGTAATCCTAACGTATTTTTCGCGGCAGCGTATTAGTTTATCGAGCAGGCATGGTGTCAGTGTGTTTTACATTATACTATTATAGATGAAGGAAATGTTAAATGTATATCATTTGTGGTGTGACGGCGCATAGTTACGCAGAAGCCAAGTTCAAGATTACCATTTAACAAATTTAAATATTATTCCAGGGTTTCTCAAACTGTGGGGCGCGCCCCCTAGAGGGGCGTGATAACTCTATAAAGGGCGAGTATATTGAAAAGTCGAACACAAAACATTATATTTAAAATAATTATTAATTAACTGAAAGGAAGTAAAACAAAATACATTCTGACATGATAAAAAAATACACATTTACACTAATGTAATATATACTTATAAATGCATCAGTACTGCACAATGTGTTTCATAATCAATTTAACAGCACTAAGTTATGAACAAGTTTATTAATTACCAGTGACCCTATGGGCACGTCAGAAAATTATAAGCAAAATTTAATACTATCTTGATAATTTGTACGGTTTATAACTAAAGTCGTATTGAAGCCTTACGTCAAAGTATATCATTATGAAATTCAATACGTTATTATTGTTTGGAGGAGGGAGGTGGGGTGCGATGAAAATAATGATTTAAAATTAGGTCGCAAGTATAGAAAGTTTGAAAAGAAGTGTATTAGATAAAATATCCGAGTAAACAACGGCACATCTAGTAACGCCAAAGCCAAGATAGAGATTAAGATTGAGGTAGAATCCGTTACTAATGGTTTTCGTCGAGATAGACCACGTGGAGTCTGAGCGGGGTGACAGCTACGCCCCACCCACTCAGACCACCTGGTTCATATAATTCACAATAATGGGTGGCATTTGTAAAATAAAAATAAATAAAATTTGTTGACAAATATGTACTTTTTAAAAGAAAGTTTCAGCAAAAGATAGAAGTTGTCAACAGCGAAGCTCATGAACTGATTGGCTGGAAGCACGAGGTTGTTTTTATCATGTGACTATGACGTCACAGAAATGTATTAACTGATTGGCCACAAGTACATGATTATATTTATCATGCGATTATGACGTCACAGGAATGTATCAACTGATTGTCTCGAAACACGTTATTGCAGTTATCAAGTGACTATGACGCCACATGAATTTGGTCCACCGCTTAGATAAATTCTGAAGTTTATTCAGAATTATATAACTTGAAACACAATCGAAAGGCAAATACAGCGGCATCAATTTACCTTTACATCGTAAACTTTTGTGCAAACGCTTAAGAGTTATAATGATAATTCTTAAGTATTTAAATTGATTTTTAAATTTACAATTTAAGAAGAATCAAATTAGTAAAAATCGGAATCATTTTTTTTGTGTGTGTTTTGTTACTAGAAAGAGAAGGAGAGGGTAAATGATTTTCATTGATTTGAATTCTGATTCATGATAAAATTTAAAGAAATACTAAATGTCACAACTCATTTCATCAGCACGCAATAAACTATCAGAAAATTTCAAACATAAAGATACAACTGAACTGAACATTTTTAAAAATAAGTAAGGATTTAGCTTCCAGATGATACCCAAAAGCATTTTTAACAATCGATATAAATCCTTCTATACATATTAACCCAGTAAAAAAATTTAAAAAAATAATAAAAGTTTTGATTATCTCGTGTTTACTTCGAAGCTGTACTAGAGCATTAATAATGACGAAAAAAAGTAAAATTAATGTTTAAGTAATAAAGGTATTTCGCTTAGTAAAGTATGACAAATATTAATTTTGATGCTAATTATTCAAAGGAAAGTACCGCGAAGAAAACGTACATGAAATGGAGCCCATTTACATAATTTTAAAGAAAATTAGTGATGAAAACATAGTTATTATTTCATGTAAATCGATAATGTTAAGTACAATGCTGTCTGTTTAAAACATTTTTCCGTTTACGATTTTTCGATTAAGAAAATGAATTATTAATAACAATCCGAGACAATTTTTGAGTCTTAAAACTCTCTGATGCAAATGTGAATAATTTAAATCAACTGCGAGATAGAAAGTGTGCAACAAACAGAATCTGAGAAGATTTATATGTTATATTAATGATGATAAGATAAACAAAAGAAAAGTTATTTCTAAATTTCCATATTAATCAACTAACTCTCTGCAGTAACACATAACCTAAAATAATATTTCAAAAAAAATTTTTCATCAAAATATTCGATTGAAAAAGTAACAGTTTCCAGTTCTTTCAAGATACAGTAAGTTTTTTATTTAAATTTTTAAAACGGAAGAAAAAGAAAAAGAAATAAAAATTGCATTGCAAAATGTAATTCAGAAAATGTGACATTGCAGTAAAAAGGGCGAATGAACGAACAACTAAGAAAAGAGAAACATTCTCTAAACTCAAAATGTAATCAATAACAGAAAACAATTCGCAGCGATCGAATTCGAAAATCACAAGAATACATTTTATTCCAACTACCATTTCATTCAGCATAAATATCGCTGAAAAATTTTCTTCGCAGTCAACCCTTGAACGGTAAAAATAAACGAGCCAGGAACATTTTCGGAAACAATTTCAAAATCTTGTAACTTTATCCGGTAAGAACAAAAGGACGATAAAGCTCCCAATAAAATCAGAACGTAAAAGAAACACATTGTATAGTTTAGCTCGAAAGAACAATGGGCAGAACAAAACGAAATAAGCGAGACATTTAAAAATTCAAATGGCAACGGTTTCAGAAGAAATCGATAGTATGGAATAAATCAGAGCTATTTTCCTTCTTTATTTGTTTTTACAGTATAAAATCATTGCCAAAATACGAATATTGCAAATATATTTTAGAATATTCTATAACAACTAGAAATAGCGAGAATGGACAAAGCAACCCAAAATAATCTAGAAATTAAACTAAAAAAAATCAAAAGGCAATTAACGCAAGAGATGATAAATCAAAAGCATTGTTTTTTGGAACTAATTAACTCAAATCGTTGCCAACCTTCGAATACAAAATATTGCACAAAAAAACAATGATTTTGTTCAATGGTGATTGGAAAGTCAGGAGGTACACGCAACCTCGTTCTTTAAATGGCTAAACACAAAAATAGAAGAGTTCAATCACAAAGATAGATGAATAAACATAATCAAAGAAGACTAAACACAAAAATGTTCGAGACAAAAGAACGTTAGGGTTAAAAGTATCAATGTACCGGGGACAAAAGTAATTCGTAATCAATACAGTCTGAGCGGGCGGCAGAGATAACAATAGGAAATATAGAACTTGCATCGAGCGAGCTCCTTTATTTTGCGTTTTGGTAGCACAAAAGCACATTAGTCACGGACCTTTTACTTCTCCATTATATCGACGTTTCCAAACGATATCGGGACAGGGGGGATGGAAGAAAAATTTCTCGGTTGGAGTGTGCAAGAGGGTGGTGTGGGTGGAAGATAACAACCCGAGCGAGCGATCGCTTTACCAACCTACTGGAACAGATACAAACAAGACAAAGTTTTCTTGTAACAATGCATTACGCCATAAAGAGGAGGCCGGTACGGAAGCCAAGCAGAACAGACAGTTTTAAATATAGCAAACTCCTGGCCTAACGAGCCTCAAGGGTACAAGACGAAAAGTTTCAACAATCGAGGATTTTCGAAGAACACTGCCTAATGCACAATACAAAAGTAAGTACTTTCCTTTTGTGATTGGATAAACGAAACAGAAATACAATATTTTGTTCAGGAAATAAATATAAACTATACATTCTTTTTACCTGTGTTAAAAATATGCGTCGTGGAAATATAGCTCTATAACTAATCATTAGATGAAATATTTATAAATATACAACAAGCAATAGCATGCACAAATGTAAGAGAAAATCTGGAATAACAGTGTATAGTAGGGATGAGCATTAAGTCGATCGCGATCAACCGGCTGACCGCCAAGACATTTTGAGGTGACCGCCTTTACTAAAACCTAAGACGTGCATATTAAAAGAAACATATTTAAGGAAAACCGACGCCAACTAAACCGGAAAATATGCTTTTCACAATCGATGCGACTGTGTTTACTTAAGCAAATGGTTCGATGTATGTGTAGATGACACATGCACCTTCACTGGAAGCGCACAATGACGCTAGAGACATTCGCTGTCGCTATAGAGGGAAAAAACTATCAATGCGATGCCAAACGGAGAAATGAGTTTTCGCAACATGTCGAAAGAAGATGAGAAGAAATATTGAGGATCAACTCTTCCCGCAACAGCACGAGATTGGCTACTGAGACTACATATGTCGGTTACAGATTCATCGGTCAATATCTGTTCGCTGCTCGCTGCATCGAATACGTCCCCGCTCCACGGTCTGTTGTCATTTTTTTACAACTGTTCAAATATTCAACTTGACAATTTTGTGTTACTTGAATTTCTATAGTAAAAACAGTAATCTGTCACATTTTTTAAAAAAAGCAACTATGTCGAAAGTAAGTGTTAAGAAAAAAAAATACAATTTTCATACAAAATGGGAAGAACAGTTTTTCCTTTCAGTGGTGAATGCAAAATGTCTGTGCCATATGTGTCATGCAAAAATGGTACTTCCAAAAAAAAGATAGAAGGAAACATATTGAAAGGCATTTCACCAAACCGCAACACCTAGCAAAAATTATGAAGTAGTCCGTATTCTAGAAAAGTCTACCCACACCTCAGCTTTAAAGCATCTAATTCAACCATTTTTACTTTCAGTTGTCTGTTGTTCCAAAAAAAGTGTTGTTTTTTTTTCAACTCAGCGCTACTCCCATCTCGGTTTGGGACGACAATTTCTACTCAAATATCTTCACTTCTCTTCAAAAAATATGAAAAAGTAAGGGGAGGTAGCAAACGATCGATGGTAGAACACTTCACCGATTTCCGGGTTTCATTCCACAGATCTTCCGGAACGAAATCGCATCTCGAATTCATTCCGAGGACAGGCACATTGGAATATTTATCAATATCACCATCCCCTTCCCTCATATAAAAAAAAGGGTAATTTTTTTTCTTTCTAAAAGCATGCCAACCGCACACGCGATATCACGAGTTAGGAAAGAAGGGGAAAAAAGAAAGAGCAAGAAAGCAAAAATCAAGTTTACTTTCCACGACGGGTCGATATGGAAATGGACCGATGCAGACTTTTTGTGGGAAGATAAAAATTTCCATAATTAAACATCGGTAAGTCCAGATAATGGAAAGGGCGGGAAAAATCAGCTCGTGAGACAAAGGTCGAAGACGAAAGCGTGTATCTGATTAGCTAGATATGGAGACGGAGGGGGGTTGGGAAGTAAATAAGTGCTGCTGCGCTGCTGCCAGAGAAAGTCGTTCCTACGCTTTTTCTTGCAAGAGAGAGAAAGTGGATGAATTGCAGATGAGGCCTCGGGTCTGCTAATTAAGTTGGCTGCTGCTGCTAAAACTCGTGAGTCAGATTCTAAATACTTGCTGGAACAAGGGATTGCTTCAGACTGGAATTCTGTTTGAATTGCATCAGCCGACCATAACTCAAAACTCAGTTTGCACATGTTGTATTCACCCATGCGTAGATGTAGGGACAAAAAGAGAAACGGGATAAAAGTAAAATAGTGTAGTATGTATCTTCCATTTATTTTTTTTTTAAATGATTTTCCGGAAAAAAAATTATAGTTTAAAAAACTAAAAAACACGCTTTTATAGTTAATCAAACTAAAAAGTTAAAAAAAATCTTAATGTAATAATAAATCGATTAACGAGAAAATTAATGTCTCTGTGGTAAAAGCGTGAGGTGCTCTATATCAGTGTTCCGCAAACCCCGGTCCGCGGACTGGTACCGGACCGTGGATCAAATGGTACCGGGCCGCACAAGAAACATTAAATTATTTACTGTAGTATGTTTTTCTTGGATTTGAGCTACTTTTTATCAAAATCACTTTATATTCATTGCTAAATCACTTTATATTCATTGCTAAATCACTTTATATTCATTGCTAAATCACTTTATATTCATTTTTTTTGGTGTAGCTATATTTTATTCTAATGTCACGATTAAATACAATTGAATTAAAGTTTTTAAATCAAAACAGTCTATAAAATATAAACAATCAACGTTTTCACTTCAGCGGGCTGCGGTAAAATTAACAAACGTTGACTGGTCCGCGGTGATAAAAAGGTTGCGGAACACTGCTCTCTCTATGTCAATAGTTATAATTTCTTACTAGTTCTATTCCGAAATGCAAAAAAGTACAAAGGAAGCACCCAACGCTTTTACCCCAATGACATTAATTTTCTCGTTAATCATTTTATTCTTATATTAATAATTTTTTTTCCTTACTTTTTAGTTCGATTCACTATAAAAGTGTGTTTTTTAGTTTTTTTAAACTATAATTTATTTTTTAATTTTTAGTTTGATCAACAATAAAAGGTGTTTTTTAGTTATTTAAACTATCATTTATTCATTGATAAATTAACCTTAAATGAGTCACTTTTCAGAATTTAGAATACACATTGGCATCCTATCAGTGCGTCGATATGGCCTGGTTTGCAAAATGTAGGATCAGCCAACTGAGGGAAATTTCTAAGAACTAAATTTGAAATATTTAATGTGGAAGACGGTGTAATGTCCATGGTATTTTTCACTAAAAAGATCCCTATTTGTATTAACCATGAGTGTTTTCGCTTTAGGGTTGTAACTTAAACATTTAATTGCCAAATCTGGGAAATGGGATCTGGAATTGGACGCCAAATTTTGGAATTGTAAATTGTTAATCCTGATGATCTTTATCATGACAATGGAATTAGATTATTGTATTGTCATTGATCCTTGACGAGTATGCAAAATTTCGAATTAATCTGACCTTTTAAAGTGGATAAAAGTTGAATTCAAAGATTCCGTTACATGCAGGGGAAGCTAATAAAAGCGTGTTAAGAATGTAACAAGTCTTTAGAAAAAATTTTAAATTACGAAGAAGAAAAAATCAACTTGAAATAAATATAAATAAAAAACATGCAAACATGCACATCGACAGTTCAAAATCTACGAAAACACCAAAATTAAAATAGGAATAAAATTGTAGAATATATTATAAATATAAAAACTTTTTATAATCATTGCTGTGGAAGTTTATAATACAGCAAAACCTCGTTGTTCCGGATTAACTAGATTTTTTTTACAGAATCAATCAATAAATGAGATAAATTACTTTTAAACATTCTGTACCGTAAAAATAACATTATTTTGAAAAAAAATAGCGAATAAATGCAAGGAGAATTTAAATCAATACACATGGCACATCAAGTAGTAAAAAAAAATATCTTTGAACATGGAGGCTTATTCATTAATTTTCTTAATAACTGTCCGGATTAAAAACAGTTTGGTTTATAATGAGGGTTTAGTGTACTTTTTTTACATGAAATTGTCGATCAATAAGAAAAGTAAAACGTTCTTTGAAAAAGGTACGAAATTACTTATAATGACTTTCGATGAGTACAGTGACATTTTCCGATACTCACTTTCTTAAGCATTTATTATTAGCATGTAACTCACACATATGTTCGTGGCAGCGTGAGTGAGAGAGTGAAGATTAACGTCGCACTGTTCAGCTGCACGAGGGCTTTTGGCGACGGACCACGTAATTTTGAACCATGGTCAAGTGACGTATGTTCGTGGCCGCAATAGCCTAGTTGTCATAGTAGCGAACTCGTGGCCGTAGTTGTTGCGTAGCCCCGCGGTGTAGAGCGGCTGATGCCTACAAAATCTATCATGACTCAAAGTCCTTACGCTGGAAAACTGCGGAAGTTAGGAAAAACGCCAACTCAGGTGTCGTCCTCGTCACTTGCCCATAGTTTAAAATCACGAAGTCCATCGCCAATAACAACTCGTGTTGCTTTAGAGTGAAATGTTGACAAACATTCACTCACCATTATATACCAGGGAAATGAAAAGTCCACTAACATTTGAAAATTCAATAAATCACGGAATAAAGCAAAAATCGACACACATGCTAAAAATGACATAGGGTTTTATTAAAACCAAAAAAAAAAAAAATGGTCGCCCACGCACCACTGCAGTTCACCAAATGATCCATTGGCTGTTAGGGAACTAGGGATCAGGGACGTCTTAAGACTCTTTGAAGCCCTGGGCCCAGGAAATATTTTTTGAAACCCTGAGCCCCAATGCAAAAATATGTCTTATTTGAGATCTTTAGTATACAGCATATATTGTCACCAGTACTCAATTAAACGGCAATTTAAAACAAATAAATGTGTACGACTCACAATCTCTAAGCATCTAGGCACAATTGGCTCGACCTATAGCCGCATTTCAACTAAATAAGTTAAAGGATTGTTAATGGTATTTGTTCTAGGCCAAGACAGTTACAGGTTTTGTGGGATATGGAGCAACAAAGGCTATTATCCCTAGGCCTAGACATGAACAACGGTCATCACATAATAATATAGTATTACCCAATAGCGCACACAGGAATTTTTCAAGAATGGAGGGTCCAGGGTCGAAAGTCCACCATTCTTATGTCATGCTCCTTTTGATTTTGTCGATTTAGGGGAAAAAACAGTAAAAAACTAATCATTGAATAAATAATTATCATTAATTAATAAAAATCTCTCATCAACAACAAATATTTAATTAAATTTTACGTACTATATACCTAGAATTATAATCAATAGGAAAAAAAAAATCAAGGGCTTTTGGGGGGGAGTCCAGGCCCCTAGGACACCCCCCCTTGTGTGCGCCACTGGTATTACCCCTTTTGCCAGTTGACATGCAATTTGAAATTTCTGTTTTTCGGAGAATATGTACGGAAAGAATATTTGACCCCAATAAAATTATACGCGGATCATGGTCTTATTAAGACAGAGTCCAAAAAGAAACGAGGTCCCTGCTAGGGACGTCTCAATGGTCAAGCACTTTTGAGAGGGAAAGTATCACGCTTATGTTATAAGGGAAGTCAACTTTTGACCTCCCTTGGTACAGACAACAGTGAGGTGTCCCACGCCAACTGCCGGCTTGTAAGTTCCCCGCGTGAGGCGGACTTGGACCAATAGTGTAATAGTTATGCCGGCTACGTCCAAACAAGTGATTCTACATCACGTGTCACTTTTGTGGGCGTAATGTATTCCACCTTTAAAGAGATACCTGAAGGGGAAACCCAGAGACTCTTGATACGCTAAGGAGCTTCACAGACACCAGAGAGACACTTCTACTCCCCGCGGTCTCTCTCACCGATCGACTTCTAGCATACTCCAATGAACTCTCTCTCCGATTGACTTTCACACTACTGTGACCTGTCTAAGTTCACATCTACGAGTATTATAATGTCGTTTTAACGCCACCTTCATTTGGAGAAATCGGGTTTTAACAGCGACCTGAACAGCGCTGCACCTTAATAACCCCATAGCAGCAAGTCATTTTTCTTTGAGAAAATATATGGTTCTGCTTTGCAAACTGTTAGCGTGATGGGTGTAAGGTACGCCTATATGTTAAAGAATCACATTATCCCTAGCCTGGCTGATAAACACAAGCTGGAAGAAACGACTTTTATACAAGAGGATGATCTACCCCATATTACTACACATGTGAAAGATCTCTTGAGCATATCATATGGTGAAGATCGAGCGCTGAGCTGCCATCTTCCATTATGTTTGGCATCCCAAGTCCCGAGACCTCACTCCGATTAATTATTGATCTTTGGGTTACCTGAAGTCGCAAGTCTATCGAGATCGTCCGTACCTCATTCAGCACGCTAAAACACAATATCCGACGGCAATTTCTCACCATACCTTCAGATATTCTGTACAGTGCTTCTCCCAACATTATCCCTCGACTACGGGTATCATTGATGAATGATGGCCAACAAGTTGAATATATGGTTTAAAGAACATTGTTTATTGCTGTGCTGTTGCTGTATCGTTTAAAACATATGTTGGCCTCTTTTGCGTTCCTTTTTTTTTCAATAAAACCCCATGTCATTTCAAGCACGTGAGTTAATTTTAACCTTTGCGTCTATATTATACCGTGAATTATTGATTTTTCAAATGATAACGAGCTCACTACACCTGCAAAAGCACTGCTATTGCACTTCTTCACAGATATATATACGTATATATATATGTAAGTGTATGTATAGTTTATACATATATATATATATATATATATATATATATATATATATATATATGTAATAATCCCCCCCCTTTAATTTCGTCCTGAATAATATTTTAATTTGTAATGGTCCTGGTTTTCAGGCGCTTAAATAATTATTGCCTGCCCGCTTGACGGGATTTAATCGTAATCGTATCTTGAAAGTTAATAGCTTGCATTTTTTACAATAAGATTATATCAGAACCTATTAAACTATATCTTTCCACCAATCATAGCCTCCGTACGAGGAAGTCACGCGGATCCAAGGTGCCGCGGTAGCCGAGTGGTATGGGCATCGGATCGTGGCTGGCTTTGTCACGAGTTCGAGCCCAGTAACACTAAAGACCCTCTGTGTAGGGCAGCGATGCACACTAAATCTGTCGAGAGCTGAAACGTCCTCCCGTTGGTGTGGTGTGGTAGTTAGGAGAGGGGGTGCCAGCTCAGGTGTCGTCCACGTCACTTGACCATGGTTCAAAATTACGTGGTCCGTCGCCAAAAGCCCTCGTGCAGCTGATCAGTGCGACGTTAATCTTCACTCACTCACTCACTCGCGGATCCAAGATTTCCTGTTTCCCTTTCATATAAATAGCCAGGACTCTGAAAACTCTTCTTGTCTTCAATATGTGAACGTCACTGTTGCTTATTTTAATTGTTATTTGTCTGTGTAAATCGCCGTTAGTTATGCATGTGAGTTTGTTGTTAATCCCAATAATGTCTTCACAGTAAATAAAAAATGCTATACACATGCCTGTTACCTTCAACAATTTGATATAGATCGCCTCGACATGAAATAAATAAATAGGTAAAACCTCCTGTTTTCGATCATGTTTCTATATATATATATATATATATATATATATATATATATATATATATATATATATATATATATATATATATATATATATATATATATAAAGTTTAAATTCTCTACTAATGAGAGATAAACATTCATAAAGCAAAACCGAAAAAAATTGAGATTGTAGGAAACCAGACATTAAAGGAGATATGAGAAATTAAAATTATAATAGGGTTTAAAAAATATATATAAAATGGATGCTACAGTAGTATAAACATTGCTGACTTAGGACAGCTCTTATACATAAAATAATTTACATAAAAGTGGGTTTGAACATGTTTTGTGGCCAGCCAACCTTCCCCCTTTATGTTAATAAAACTGAGCAAAAACCTATTGAAAATAATGGATAGAATATCTAAATTCATTACAAGGATAAAAGTAGCTTACCTAAAAACTGCATTCAAAATGCAGAGCCCGCGCTAACTCTAAGTACAATAAATAATTTATTGCCAGATTCTGGACCCAAATGCATATTCAAAGCATGGGAATGGCTGAATTGTAGCACTTAACAAAGGTAAGAAAATAATAGAAACAAAAAAATTTAAAAGATAGTTTACGCAAACTACTATGACTTTAGTGACACTAGAGTTACATATGAATTAAAGATAATAATAAGTAATTTTATATCTAATATTAGAATATGGAGGTAACTTATCTAGGAAAAAGGATAAATTTATTACAATAAACTATTATTTTATTCTAAGGAAATCTAATCCTTACTATTTAGAATTTCTTTATTCATAAAACTATTAATAAAATTAATGGGGTATTTCTGAATTAAGCAATATTTAGTGAAATGTTTAGTTTTTTATATTTTTTCTGAATATATACATATATATATACATAGCACAATTGAATCATTAAGCATTATTATACACATGAGTATAATGTTTGAGCGTAATAAAATATTAAGCATTATTTCAGTTGAATTGTAGCATAATAGTGGCTTCAAATATTTAGGCTCATTCAACTTATTCATTTGTAATTATATTCAAATTAAACATTGAATTGCCTGTTTAAATTTCAAAAGCGTTGAAACAGGGAATAAAACTGTTATATTTCATAGAAAACTAGAAATAACTATTGAGTATTTGTATCTGTTTCCGGAGAATATTTCTTTTATTATGTCTGCAATAAATTATATATCACATTTATTCCCCCTACAACATAAAAAAAAATCACCTACATTCAATGGTATGAAATGAAGCCATCATGTCTATTTGATTCGGGATAAAGACGCGTTGTCAAACAAAAATTCAAATATTGCTATTTATTATTGAAGTATTCGATATAGGTGGATCTCGTATTTCTCTGGATTGGATCTAATAAGTGCTTGTCAACATTACAATAATGCGTATTCGTCAATGTTAAAGTGCTTGTCATTTAAACACGTCATGTAACAGAAATACGATCGTTATTTTTGTTAATTTTTGTTTTGAGATGGTTCTCTTCTTTTTTGACTCATTTATTCATCATTGCAATAATAACATGATTCTGAATTTTGAGATTGTTATCCGCTATTTAAAAATTAACACATCCCAAATAACACATAAAAATATACAGTATAATTTTTTTTCCAAAATATTTGTATGAAGAAACTACAAAATCACACACTTTAATGCTTTAATGCAGATATTCTTTTCCCCCAAACAAACAAAAAAATTCTAAAACAAAAAATAAGAATAAAAAGATTAGATTTCTACATAGATCGGAATACCGTTTATTTAAAAGAAATGACATACTTAATGAACTTAAAGGGTTGTAGAGTTCTTGAAGTATTTCTTTTAAATCCTGCGATAGTACCGCGAATAAACGACTTCAGAACATAAAAGCATTACATACATTTCAGGTGCATTCGTAAACACAGGAGTGCGCGTGCGTTATACGGCAAAAATACGCAAAATTCAAAAATTCAGCTTGAAAGTACCGGTGCGTTTTATGCACCGATTGGTGTTATACGCAGATTTTACGGTACATATTAGTGCACTGGATTCGTGTAACGCTGTTTTTTTTTGTAATGTATTTTTTATTTTAAGGTTCGTGTAGTTCGAAGTCAAACAGATATTAAAAATGTTCTTTTTTTTTTGTGAACGAAACAAACCTCATAACATTTAGATCAAATATAAAATCAGACGATAACGTTACATACAGCAATCGATGGAGCAAAAAATAAATTGGAACAAGAACCATCGTTGAAACAGTCTCTCTCTCGCGCGCGAACTAAATAATTAATTTCTTCTCTTTTAATTGTTAAAATTTCCCCATCTGATAGGGACGATGAGCTTAAAATTCCCTTTCATAGGGATTACTAAGAATCTGTGGCACGAGTAGCCTAATCAAAACCCCTCCAAATATATAGTATATATAAATATATACGTGATTAACAAACAAATATCTTTTCTTTTATGTTATATAATTTTGTATGCATCTGTGATAATATTGTAAAATTCATTAATTATTGAAACCGACCTTGATTACAACGAAAAGCTTAATTCTTGTTACGTTTATTGCTTAATATCTATTGAACTTATTTTTTGCTCTCCCCCTCATTTCCTTAAAAGAGCGGTGATTCAATAAATCTTTGCAAACGCCTATGCAGAATGCCACGAATATATTCGTTCTAAGAAAAGCAACACATTCATTCAAGATTACAATATATTATACAAAAGCCCAAGTATATATAGGTGTCACTGGAATATGATAAAATTAGGAATTTCGTCAAATTCCTAATGGAGATGATCGATTCTCGCGAGATATTAAAATAATGTCTCTTAAAGGTCATTTCCCTGATAAAATTAAGTAATTTAAACAAAAGTAATTTAAGCAAATACCTGATCTGTTTCAGTGAAATGATGAAATAATATTGTCAAGAATTTAAAAGTGTTTATTTAAAAAAATATGGTGCATTATTAAACGTAGAAGTAAGTAAAACAACAATAGCTAATGAAATACAAATGATTTATTCGAGACTAATTAACAAATAATTTGAAAATTAGGCTGGTATTTTTTATATGTAACATCTTTCCTCTCAGTTGCTTACACACTATAATATCAATCCCTATGTTAATCCTATGGTGCCATTTTTTTACAGATACGGGGTTGATATTTAGGGGATCGATAGGGTACTACTTGTATGGTTAAAAAGTAGAAGGACTCGACCCCCCAGGTGTCGCCCCCCTGAGCTGCATTTTGCCAATGCAAATCCTGGCTAATTCATCATTTCACTGAGACATTTCAGGGATTTGATAAAATCACTTACTTTCATCAGGAAAATGACATTGAAGAGACGTTATTTTAATATATCTCGTCAATTGATCATATCCCTTAAGGATTTGATTAAATTCCTAATTTCGTCATTTCCCTGCGATATATATATGTTTAATATGCTTTTCAGTACATTCTCTTATAATCTAATTTAATTCAGTGTTTCTCAAACTGTGGGGCTCGCCTCTCTAGGGGGGTCTGATGACCCTACAAGGGGGGCGCGAGCTTATCAGAAAGTCGAAAATATATATATAAAAGATTATTTTTTTAAAAAAATTATTAATTTACTGAAAGCAAGCAAAAAAAAAAAAAAAAATGCGTTCTGGCATAATAAAAAATAAAATACACATTTACATTGACATAATACACTTATAAATGTATCAGTACTGCACAATGTGTTTCATAATTAATTTAACAGTACTAAATTAAAAACAAGTTTAATAATTGCCAGTGATCCTATGGGCATGTCATAAAATTATATACAAAATTTAACATTTATCTTGATAATTTGTATGGCTTATAATTAGAGTACCATTGTAGCTTTACGTCAAAGTATATTATTATTGAATTCAATACAAAATTTTCTTTGAAAATTGGGTCACAAGTATGGAAAGTTTGAGAAGCACTGAATTTAATCAAATGGCTGTCGAAAAGAATTCTTTTAGAGAAAAAACTGACGACTTTTACTAAGTCAGAGCAATAAAAAACAGAAACAGTAAATATATCAGTTTCGGCTCTCTTTTCAGAATAGTGTAGGTATTGAAAAGATTCGAACAAGAAAGCCATCTTTACAGGCCAGAAAGGCACTGCAATCCGATTTACAGGCGCGCGGCAAGTCACAGACGATATTGGTTTTAGATTTTGCCCAATTTTTACTGGATAAAAGTAGGGGGAAAAAGGTAGAAGAAAAGGATCAGCATATCACATACTCCCCCACCCTCCCTCTTTTCGTTAGAACACTGGAACATTTCGATATGAATCCTAAATCCAGGAAAAGAATAGGAGTTCCAAGACAATGACTTGAGGGGGAGGCCACCCCACACTCATCTTAATAAGGTACTACAGAACGAGACCTTTGTGAAAGGGAATAAGCACGGGGGTGGAAGGATAGTCCTCTAAGGATAATTATCGTCTGTCGGAAAGGGGAGACCCCTCATCTGAAGCTTCGATTTTCAAAAGCCCCCCTCCCGTTCGAACCTGCTCTTAACTTTTCTTTTGAAGTCGTGATTAATGTTCGAGAGCTATTTTGTTTCCGAACGATTCTTTTCGGAGTAGGATTCGATAGGGGGAAAAAAAGACCACGCCATCTCCCGACCCCCGAGAACACGGTCCCTCTGTTTATTTATGAATAGTGTTCGAATATTACTGTTCGTTTCGGAGAAAAATTGATTTTAGGCTTATTGCAAAATCCATAATTTCCATTTATCTTTATTTGCGGACAGATTTATTCCGGCGGATGGATTTCCCGCGTTCCTTATTATCAATATTAACTATCGAAACAAAAACTCGAGGGAAATGGGAATCCATTCCAGATGGATTTCCAAAGAGAGAATAAAAAGTCTATTGAAAGCATTGTAATTATAACTAACCTAAAAAATTAGATAAATTGTTTTAAAAAGTGTAAAAATAGTTACATTTAAAATTGTAACTCTGTTCCCTTTTATTGAAAGTGTAGCCATTTTACTTTTCTTATAGTAAAACTTCTTTGCTAGTGGATTTTGGAAATAACAGATAAAAGAATAAGCGCGCTAATAATGTTTATCTTTTATCAAAAAAAAAAAAAAAAACCACGCTTTTAAACGTTTTACTTGTATGTAACGGAATCTTTGAACTCGATTTTCACCCACTTTGAAAGGTCAGATTAATTCGAAATTATGCACACTTGTCAAGGACCGATAACAATACAATAATTTCATAATTTTATACCATTGTCCCGATGAGGATCATGAAGAATAATGATTTCCAGATTTGGCGACTAATGCCATATACCACTTCCAGATTTGGCGATTTATTGCATATACTATTTTCAGATTTAGCGACTGAAAGATTAAGGTGTAACCCTAAAGGCGATAAGGCTTATGGATCATACAAATAAAACAAACAAAGAAGTATTCTTTATATGAGAAAGCGAAGGGTGAATGCGTCAGCAATTTCTTATCATAATATAAACAATTGTCTAGTTTTTCTGAAAATGGAAATAAAAAGAAAAACTCATGCATGAGAAAAAAAAAGAATTTATGTTCTTAAAGCTAAATATTTTTTTTTATTTTTATAAAGCAATATGTTTAGAAGTGATGATACAAATTAACATTATAGCAATACGTTTAAAAGATGCTAATACGTTTGACATTTTATATTTCTTCTTAACACACTTTTATTAGTCTGACCAGTATTTGTATTTATATCCCAATTTCTAAGGTCAAGTGTTATTTCCAGTTGTTATGCGGGGTTTTGTATGATATATCAATTGGCTGCATGTGGTGACCGTCGCCCATGTATAGGCCTAGGTCTACCACCATACACCATCATTACTCATTCAGCCAAAAGGTGGCAGTCGGTCGGATGGAGGTTTAGTAAGAGGGGTGCCAACTGATCGTCGTTTTCGTCCCTCCATTGAGGGTCAAAACTACAGGCGCATCTACAAAGCAAGGCGTTAATAAAATAAAATTAAAATTATGAGGTCCGTCGCCAATAGTTTTTCGTTGCTTCTGGATTTGACGTTAATATTTAATCAATCGAGTTAAGCGAAGTCACTTATAATAAATTCAATTTATCACTTCTTATACTTCTTGATTATTACTACCAATTTATAAATACTAAGAAAAAAAAAAACCCTTCTGAAGCGGATCAACCAATAACGAAAAACAAAAGATTTTAAATATTAAGTTTATACTCCTTGTATCATGAAGGGTAAATATATACGTTGTAATAATAATACCCTTTATTCTTTTAAGCTTTAGAATTTAATCAAAAGTAATTATCGTCTCTCGTATATTGTCCGGAATAACAAAAAACAAAGCAATTTTTCTGAGATTATTTGCACACGAAACATAGGAACAAAAAGCGGAAGCACCAGGCATGAATTATTAATAGAAAATTAATGTCATAAATATTAACCTTGACAAAGAGAAAAAAATAACTGTTTAAAGAAAATCCATAAGCAATTAAGAGGCGAGACAGTCTCATCAGTATATTAAGTGGAATGAATTTCATCACGCAAGTTTGGCTTGTTTTGAAAAATTTATGATTAAAAGTCAATATTAGCTGGATTTGATAATACTTAATCAAGAATATCCGCGAAAAATACAATTAAGTTAAATATTTAATAGTTAGCAGAATGACAGACTTTGTAATAAATCATTATGATTATTTTTTTTCCTATTATCTATCTAACATGGATCTCCAAATAAAAAGCTGTTTTTTGATTGTTTGATTAATTGTTTCGTAACGTCACGCTCTGAAGCAGCATGTGAACTACTGGCGACGAACCTCGTAATTTTGAACCACGCTGGAAGTGACGAAGACGATGCCTGAGCAGGCACCCTATTCTCCAAACTTTCGCACCACACCAACACAAGGACTTCAAACCTTGCCAAATTTATCGAGTTCATTTCCTCTGCATGGCGTCTCTTCAGCGGCTCAAGGGTGGCAGCAGTAGCCTAGGTGTCAAGGTAACGGACTCGTGGCCGGCGTGTCCTGAGTTCAAGCCTGATACGACTGGTACCGCTGAAGTCCCATTGTGCAGAGGGGAGCAATGGACGTTAAATATGTCGAGGCTCAAACACCCTCCCGTTGGGATGGTTTGGAAGTTGGAGAGGGGACGGGGTACCCGCTCAGACAGCGTCTTCGTCATTTAACCACTGTTCAAAATTATGAGGTCCGTCACCCAAAACCCTCGAGTAGCTGAATAATGCGACGTTAATATTAATTAATTAATTAATTCGGTGGCACCAGGACTGGAAACCACCATTCGATAAAAAGACGGTATGAGTTGAGTTGTTTTTTGAATTGTAATCAATATTTTCGATACTTAGAAATTTCGTTAGAATTATATAATTATATTTGATAAATAATGTATTGATATTTGTTTATATATATATATATATATATAGTATATATATATATAGTATATATATATATATATATATATATAGTATATATATATATATAGTATATATATATATATAGTATATATATATATAGTATATATATATATATAGTATATATATATATATATATATACATATAGTCCTATTCTCTACAAACAAGAGATAAATATCCAACAATCACATTCGTAAAACACATAGACAGTGGGAAAATCACACAATGAAGGACACATGAGCAACCGAGATTAAAATTATAAAATGGATGCTGCAGTATTATAAACATTGCTGACTTAGGACAGCTAATGTATAAAATAATTTATATAAAAGTGGGGTTGAACATGTTTTTTGGCCAGCTAATTTTCCCCCTTTATGTAAATAATACTGAGCAAAAACCTATTGAAAGTAATGGATAGGAATATCTAAATACATTACGAGATAAAGCTAACTTACCTAAAAATTGCACTTGAAAATGCAGAGCCCGCGCGAAATCTGAGTGCAATAAATAAGCTATTGCTAGATTCTGGACCTTAATACACATTCAAAGCATGTGAATGGCTGAAATGTAGCACTTAACAAAAGTATAAAAAGAATAGAAACAAAAATTAATAAGAGAGTTACAAATTACAAAAATTAATAATATAGTTACAAATTACCATATACATAATGTTATATATATATATATATATATATATATATATGTATGGTAATTACCAATACCACATATATGTATATATCTAACATTAAAATTTAGAAATAAAAACATTTATGACCACGATAATTAAATGCTGCGATTTTTAAACTGTTATATTGATATTAAATAAAAAAAATGTATACAGTGATAAAATAATTTACAACGATATTAAATAAGAAACTTGGGGCATAAAACCTGACTTTGTAGGGGAGGGCTTATATTCACCACTACGCAAATGTTTCAGAAGCATTAGCATTGAAAAAAAAAGGCGAGTTAGTTTCGAATAAGTACGGTATATTAGAAAAAACGTAGAAAGTATATAAACCCAAGACGTAATCTCTGATAAAAATTAAGCCATGGGGAGTCAAGTTGGTCCATGGGAGGGATTTAAACTTTCAAACTCCACCCTTGTGTATTTCAGTGGTGGTCACATGGTAATTTAAGGAAGTTATTTTAAGGCTTGAGAAATAAGTTACCCGGAATTTTAAGAATTCGCTAAATGGAAAATTCGGTTATATGGTGATAATTCTTGAAATATATCAACAAAGAATGATCCTCGTTATAGTCAAAACTTAAATTAAATATATATATATATATATATATATATATATATATATATATATATATATTTATATATATATTAAATTGAAAAAACTGTGTCCATTGTTATATAGTTAATTAATTCTAAAAGATGTTCAATACTTTTCAACCGACCCCTTTGGTGCCCCACAGTTGCAATGTATGATGAGACCGATCTTTAAATTCCGAACTGCACTCTCCTCGCACTGATAAATTAGAGATTACTCCACAAATCGTGTCCAAAATTGATACAAGAAGAAGAAAAAAATCATCCAACCCGAAAGCTTGCGACATAAGCCTACAGTCGGCGAGCATCAAATCAAAAGTTCCTCTCTCCGTTTGAAACTCTCCGAATCCTCCCCGGATTACCCGAGTCAGAAATCCCGTAATTATTTCTGGAAAAATAAATTCAGTCCCTCTTTTCCGTTCATATCTTCTCTTTCCCCTATTCCTCTTGAAGACGAGTCACTGCCATTCATATATTCATACATGTATTCAGATCTTCCATATATATATGATACACTATGCATAAATTATTCATGGATTCTCGTCAGGTTGTAAAATTTTTAAAGCTTCATGTTTATCTTGGGGGGTGGGCGGAACGTTTTGGATTGACGACAAACACATCCCTTCCAGAAATCGCGGATAATTTCCAAAATGACGTCTGTCTTGCGAGATGAATAAAACATGTCGGTCTTACTCGGCTTAATTGATTTAGAGTTGGGGAGGGTGGAGCAGAGGAAGAAAAAAAAGACACACACGGAAAGGAAACTTGTTCTTTTTTTATTGAGAGAGGTTTGCTTACTTCTTCACCTTGGAGCAATATTCTTTTCGAAACCTGTTAGTACAAAAGGGGAGGGAAAAAAGAAGGGGTTGTTTTGACACAATCCAGAGCTTGTATGCGAATATTGAAGCTTCACTCATACCCATATCAAAATAAAAGGTAAAATGATATTTACTAAAAATGGAATTTATGACACAGCATTTTAGAAGCATTGGCAACAAAATATTTACTTGTTTTTCTGCTTCACTAAATGCAATTTTGAAAGAATTGGTATTAAATTGAACTGAGTTTCAGTGCCTTGACTCAGCCAGTAAAATGCAAGCTCCATTGTCGTTTTCATCATGTTATCATGATTTGAAGTTTCACAGTTCCGTCTCCTATAGCCTGCTGTTTAGATCTACTGTAGCTTCAACACAAAGAAGAATGATATTCTTTTCATAAAATCAAGCTTCACAAATTGCTTCTTTTGATAAAGAGCACAATACTTACCTGTGTACTATATATATATATATATATATACTATATATATATATATATATATATATATATATATATATATATATATATATAATATTATCTAACACTTCACTCTTAACCAAATGAGGATTTCAAGGTTTGTTGCAATTATTTTAATCAAAAGACCCATGCAGCTCTTGGAGTCTTATTAACTAATTTCAGAGGGAGTAACTAGTTAAATATATATATATATATATATATATATATATATATATCCCCTATCCTTCCTTTCTAATACATGGTAGCTGTAGCATTAATATACATTTTCTTTCAGTATGTGATTAACTGTGAGTATAAATCAAAGGTACCATATCCTAGTTTAATGTTCCAATTTAAGACAAACATCAAGAGTGTTTAATATGACATGTCCCTAAGAAATACAGCTTTAAAAAATGTCTTGATGAATGAATGCATTAAAATATTAATTTAAAGTATTAAAAACTACTTATGTATTATTACTAATATAGATGTATTATTTACATGTTATTGCTTACGTATATTGTTACTTAGAAATCTAGGGAAAATTAGGCACATTTTTCCACATCTTTGATATTTTATCGTTAATATTTCGATGCAGTGGCGCACATAATGGGGGGGTCCTGAAGGTCCGGACCCCCCAAAGCCCTTGATTTTTTTCCCGATTGATTATAATTCTAGCACGTAAAATTTAATAGCACGTAAAATATAATTAAGCAATTGTTATTAATGATTAATTTTATTAATTAATGCTAATTATTTATTCAATAATTAGTTTTTTACTGTGTTTTGTTCCCGAAAATCGACAAAATCAAAAGAAGCAAGATACAAGAATAGTGAACTTTTCTAACCCGGATCCCCCTTCTCCCCTTGAAAAATTCTTGTGTGCTCCAATGTTTCGATGCATACACACAGCTAAAACATTTTCTTCGTAACTTATTTTATGTATATGCTCAGGTAATGAAGATGAATCGTGTGGGAGTTAATCTATTTGAGAAGCAGTTTATAGTTTTCTCTGACTAAAAAAGTGTCTTGGAACGAAGAAGATGAATAACCTTTTACGATATCTTAGGCTAAAAAGATCAAAGATAAAATCGAAACAAAAGTACAATTCTTCCATCAGAACACAACTTGTTAATATTTTTCATGTTAAAGTCACTTTAATTCGTACATAAGATTTTATATGGAGCTATGTAATTATTAAGCAATGGATTATGAAAAACCTAAATTTTTGAGTTTATTTTTCTTTAAAATGAATATTTATTCATGTCTCTCATAACCAACCCAAAGCAGTACAACATAAATAGTGTAATATTTATGCTGTAATCGAAAAAACGACATAACCTTTTCATTCTCAATTTCTTTTCCATTTCATAAAACATTGATCAACTTATTTTGTTAAAATAGACAACACACATCACGGCATTGAAATAAGGAAAGACTACGGGGAAAGACTCCTCCAGCAATATTATAATAACTTCCTGTTTATTTTTCTAAATAACTTCTCCATATAATCGACTACTACACATAATTATCTTGATTAAATACAATTCTCCTGATTAAATTCAATTATCTAGTAAACACAGTCCTCCATGTTAAAACACTCACTAGAGACTATCTCTTCTTATTACGCCAGACTACGCCTGTGCATCAATCTTTCATCGAAGGAATTCCATTTCCTTCGACTTAAAACAATTCAGCGCTTTGCGCCTCCAAAACACAAGGGGTTTTTTCTTCCCTGACCGCACCATTAGAGGTTCTCAAAACCCTTCTCCTTCAAAACACAGTAACCTCTCCCCGCAGGTAGGGGAACGTCGCCAACTCTTAAAGAATCTACCGCCAAACAGTAGTCAGACACTACAAATATTTTAAATGATTTTTTATTTTTAAGTACCATGTGTGCCATGTTCCTGAAATTAAGCACCATAGTGAAAAGAAAAAGAACTCCATTTTCAAGTTGTATCAACATCAGTATCACTAAAAAACTAAACTTTATATCTCGTATTTATTCTGCAATTGAAAAGATAACCCTAACATCCTATATAACAGGTCCTATATGCATATATTTGTATGTGTGCTTGGGTTTATTTTCAGTTTGCAATTCTTTCTTCCTAACAGTACCATAATTCTTTTTTTTTATTTAAAAAAATACATTTTTTTCATAAGCTAAATGCATTTTCTTACAAGATTAATATATTTAATAAGAGTTGAAGAAGTTGCAGAGTTAAATTTTTTTTTTAAACTTTTACGAGAATTCTTTTTGTAAACATTTGGGAATGGTTTAAAATAGTAACTTGTAGCGTTTTTCTTCCTTTGAGTTCAATTTAATTTTAGAATCTTGCAACCTCTACGAAAGAAAGAAAGTGAAAGAAAAAAGAAAACTAATTGAATTTGAATTTTTTTTTTAAAAAAAAATTCTCTTTTTAACTAAAAGTTAACTGAAAGATCTAAAAGAATCTAAGGAGATTTGGGGAAACTCGAAGAATAACTTTATTCTGGTACCAATCCAATGAATTAACTACTTTCACTAATAGCATTGTACTCAGCACTTTGATACTATAATTAATGCCTTTACTACAAAATACAATTAAAGACGTGAGCTACTTTTTTGCTTCATTTTTAAAAATGTCAACAAAATTCTTCAAAAAGTAGAACGTTACATTTTCAAACTCTCATTTACTTATAAAAAGGATGCACAGAATATTCAGAATACAGAATATATACATTCTGTATTTTTATTACAAAATTATAATTTGTAAATTCTTGGAACACCTATCACTAACTTAAGCTGCTTGGCGATCGATTCCAGTCGCCAAAAAAATTGACATCACCAAGCACTACACTTTAACACTAAATTTTTAAGTATAAAGGATTTTGTTCAATTGAATGATCCATAATGTTTTGAAACACAATGTAAATGGCAAACTAATTATTAAGCCTAAAAGTATACAAAAAAAAAAAAAAAAAAAAAAAAAAAAACACGAGGTCAAAGAACAAAAGTATAAACTAAGATTAGATCTAATACTGTAAACTAAAATCTATGTATATATTTAATAACTATACGAAAAGCAAAAAGCTAGAAAATATATTTAAAATATTTAGAGTAATAAAATTTTTTAATGAATATAAAATTTGAATGTGTAAGCAAAGTCGACCGTTAGCACATAACCATAAGTGTAATATGATTAGCTGTTATTGTTTACTTGATAATCACGTTATGAGCATGAGGATCAAGAGAAAGTAAGAGTATACAATCAGTTATTGTTCATTTTCTCGCAAAAATAAATGCATAAATAACAATAAGAGGATAAATTTAGCGTAGAATTCATAAAATTTACCGAACCACCTGTTCAAAAATGAAACTTAAGAACCGAGTCAAAAATTTGAATTTTTAAAAGAATAAAAAAAAAAATAATAAGAGTCACAAAGGTGAATGTCTCCTCAAAAAAGCAGCCAGGATATCCTCCAGGAAATTAGTGTCCTCCACGTCGAAGCCTCGTAAAAAGGTCCCCTTCGAGAACTAAATCAAGGGGTCCATAATGGTCTTTTTATGATCGGGGGCCCCTTCGAATGCTAAAGTGTCGCATCAAAATAAATGCGTCTCGACTTTTGCCACCGATTTTATTGCCAGTCGCTTAAGATAAGTCCACTCCACAGAGAGACTTTTTATACGCTTTTAAGTAGATAAGGGCTGAATTATGGCCAGTTTGCTGAGATTAACTGTTAAAGGCCAAAACAATCCAACCTTCTTTTCTTTTACTTTCTTAATGGACCGCTGTTTATTTCTTTCTTCTTTTCTCAAAACATCGCCAACGGAACTAGTTTTTCAAACGTTCTTGGCGAGAAAAAAAGAGACGGCGGTCTTTTGGTTATATTTAAAGTAACGGCTCATTGCCCAAAGGATTAACCCTTGGACGACGGAAGGACCTTGGAGAAGAACAGGAAGTGGACAGTTAGAATCTGTCTCGGGACAAATTAAACGACTCCATTTTTCACAATTACGATAAACACACAGAAAAAGACCGTCAAATAGAGACAAAAGCTACACGCCGACTGTAATCGCAATCGAAATAACAGTTAAAAGAAAACGAAGCATTCATCCTGTTCGAAAACTGTTGTTGGATAGGATTTCAATCATCGATAACAATACATTGCCAAGACAGAAAACCTATATTATCGGTACGCTTCTAATTCACGTGTTCTAGATTTACCAATAACTCAAAACTAGAAAAGAATAGTTATATTTATAGTGAGCCCTCTCTCTTAACTACCAGTTACGGCTTTTGAAGATTCCCATTCTGATGGCGTTCCAAAAGGAAGAGAGCTATTCACATTCTGTGGCATCACCAGAGGCGGAATCCTGAACTTTCAACCAAGATCCAGAATTTACGGCGATCATTAGCTAC